>NW_023611902.1:0-92644 GCF_013339725.1 Rhipicephalus microplus | reverse complement strand
CCAGGCCACTCCTCGCGAGCATCAGAGCTATATTTCAACTTGCGCTGTTGCTAACACGCATTTTCTAGTTCGCATCATGCAAAAGGTAAAACAACTGGTTTTATAAATATATGCAAACCTTTACTTATATCTGTGCATGCAACCTTTCTACATATATTTCGCGTCATTTCCTGACCATTGCTCAAACAAAATTCAAACGTTCATCTCCCCCCCCCCCCATGCTTCACCATAACGTTCGTTTCCCAGAAACGTCGATCTGCCGATTTTTTTTTATTCTTCAGGAAATGTAATGAACAGAAATAAAGAGGACGAGTGAGAGGGAAGGGCCCAGCACTTTTTTTTTCGCTATAATGCTACGCGAGGCATCCACTGTAGGATGAGTTGTCGGATAGTTGACTAGTTTTTTTTTTTACCTTTGGGTACATGCTTTTGGGACGCCGGGGTTTCATGTGCGTCGGTGATTGCCAGTAATTTCTCCCGTTTATTGAAGATGCAAAAAATTGGCAGTTTTTACGTACAGGGAGAATTGATGATACGCGAAGCACGAATGAAAATGTTGGTTTCAATTTAAAATCGCAGCAACGTTACAAATGAAGGTAGTAATGCCGTACACGACTTCCGTGTCATGATTATCGTGTTTAGATGTATCGTTACCTCCTCATCTATTCACCTCACGTGTTGCAAAATTTGGTATATGCGGAGGTAGCGAACGGCCCGAATGCACCCATGATACTCCATCCAAGAGCCATGATACTCCAACGTAATGTTGACGCGTGCGCACGCTGGCACAGCGACGCTATACGTTGCAAAACGAGAGTAATGACGCCATACGCGACCGGCGCAACGAGCTGCATTAGCGTGCCCGACACACTGGCGCGAAATGTGACATGCTGCCTTTCACCCCCACTACGTTACCCAGACAGCACTGCGTCTGCCTCTTTTCGTGATAGAGACACCCGGAAGTGCTGAAGCGTGCTTGCGTTAACGCAACGGAGCGCGCTCGCGCCTGTCAGTAAATGGCAGGACAGGCGACTGGCCTGAGGTACACCGGCGCCGACGCGCGCCGTGTCACGTGGATAGTGAATTGGCGCCTTTACGGTCGGATGCAGTCCATGTCGTCCACATGACACGCATCTCAAAATTATCATGTTTACACCTGTCCATACCTTGGGTCCTCCATATCGTCACATATTACCAAATTGGCACATAGTAAGCTATCGCTAAACAGCCGCGATCAAATCATGAGTGTGGCATGTAGTCATGTTGTTACTGACGCGCACATCGTGATTATCATAATTAGATGAGTCATTAACATATGTCGTTCATTCATGTATTCTAATACAAACTTCGTATTGTTACGCTAACAAAATGGCCGCAAGCGCATCATGAGCGTGGCGTGTAGTCTGATTGTTACATAACCGCATGTCATGCAGGACTGTTGTCTTTCGATGACATTTGCAAATTAACATGCAGATACGGGGCCATTTTTTTTTCTTTTGAGATAGCTGGCTCTCCGGTTTTGTTCGCTGCCCTAGGAAGGGTGCTACAGCTTCATCATAAAGCGTTATGGCACGTGACGTCACACCGAATTGGTGACGTCATTTTGGCACCGTCATCGTGTGATGATGATTTTTTTGTGCATCAGTTGTCCGCGTTTCCACGGAACGGTCACCAGCGATGGTTAATTTTTTCCCTTAAGGCATCTGAGGCTCTTGGATTAACTCGTTGATGCGCGCAGCTTCATTTTCAGTGCGAAACTAAGTTTAATTGGAAAATGCTGAACTCTTTTGCAGAAATGATTTTCTCACAAGAACCTAAAAATTAGCCATTTCAGATCAGAAGATACGACGTGGTCACCTGAGGTGACCACTATGCAGGAAATGTCTACTGGTCACTTTCTCTTTAATGTCACAAAGCATTGCCTCTGCGCCCACAGGAGCAAATGGGAATTGCGTGTACCGCACATTTATGTCATTCTTGAGAGCGCTTGCATTTGTATCGCAAAATAGCTGCATGAAAAATATGGAAAATAATATAGAATTACCCTTCTAAGAACCTTCATGGATGTTGGGAACCCCAGGTGGTCAGCTTCAGCGTCACAGTGATAAGTATGGTGATCGAGTACAGCTTTTAATTTTTATATTTCTTGGTAACAGCAGTTCGGATGACAATATGACTGACTATATCAAGATAATATAGGGAAAACATAAGTAGTGCACTCTCTATGGGCGCTTCATTAATGTTGGCGGACCAAAGCCGATCTGCTGGTCAACAGATAACGTCAATATTAATCATCGCACAATTCGGGAAAGTTCCAACTTCAACATTATCTATAGCGGGGTTCTGGTGGCAGCTGGCCAGGAACACCTCAGAGATGATACCGAGGCCCAAAAGAACATAACTCGTCCAAGCCTCAGCCCCGATGATGATGATGATATATTTCTGCTGATTTTGAGCACCATCAGCAAGCAGGCTAAACTTTATGGTGCGAGCTGCTTGACACACCATCCCATTTTTGACACACCACACCAATTTTTTGCTTCACACACCATCCGCTCACACAATCGTATGCTGTGTCAGTGGCCGCTCATTACGAGCTGCTAGGATGCCATCGTTCATGCTCCTCTTCTTCGATGGTCCGCGCGCACGCAGCCGCCACTCCTACAATATGTAGCACCAGCCTACTAACACCCTTCATTCAGGATGGTCACCCCAGGTTACCACAAACTTCGTTGACATGGCGCTCTGTACTGACTGAGTGCAGTTCGTCATTATAAAATTACTTAGCCTCAGCTGCTCATACAACATTGTCACCTACACTACCAACACAATAGAGACAGCACATACTTTCATATCTATAGTATATTGGGTTCACCATCTAGCACATCTTGAGGATGATAGCAGCCGGCAGAAAGCAAACGTAACATGTCACAATGAAGCCTAAACGAAGTAGTGTCCGATTTATCAGATTGTCCAAAAGTTTCAAAAAATGATCAATAGGAAATACGGCACGCAAGTCTCACGTCTTCTAGGAGCAAAAAAGGAAAAAAAAAAGGTGGTTACCCGGAGTGACCACCGTGCTGTAAAGATTTAAACAAAATGATATAAGAGGAAGTCCAGTGAGCTTGAGCTGGAGGACACGATATAATCATTATTCTGTTCTCTAGATATGTCTCGTGTACATATGCACGTCGTTTTTGATACATTCGTTTGTTAAATGCGAAGCATTTGTTAGCGAACTTCGGCGAATTTGAGCGTATCTATCTATCTATCTGTCTATCTATCTATCTATCTATCTATCCGCTTACGTTTGGGTGCTCCCTAGGTCACCTCATTCACTTGGCGGGAACCAAAATAAGCATCAAAGGGTAAGATGGTTTGATGAATACGACGCACTGGTCAAGACATGAATATTGTCACAATCCTGTCTAATACGTCGTCAAACAGTTCCCGCCAGACAGGGGCACATGCCCATGGGTGGGTATATGCCGCTGGTATTCGAGTATATGCCACAGGTGATTGAAACTTAGTATCTACCCAGAACGACGAGAACACACAAAGGCAATTTTAAAGTGTGAAAGTCATGGAATACCCGACATCAGTAGCATCCACCAAATGAAGGCATAGAATAGAATGAAGGCAAATGAAGGCATAGTCAGTGTTAACATAAACATGACATAGGCAGCGCTGACTCCCCAATAAATGCAAATAAATTTCAGGGTCCCAGCTTGAATCGAACTCAAGCATTCTGCGCAGCATTGAAGAATTCTACCACAGAGCTACGACACCTCTCGGAAATACTCATTAAATAGACGCTATTCTTCGTGAAACGCCAGTAGTGGTTGCAGTGCTGCCTACCCAATTTTCTTAACATTACATATGCACTACTTTCATGCGGCCGTCACTTCAGGTTAACGTAAATTTTGGTTAGTTGGCATGCTCTGAAGTTGACTTATGCAGCAGTGTCCAGGGCCAGCATCTTCGCGAGGATCAGCGCTTCATATCAGCTTCTGGTGTTGCTAATACGCATGTTCTAGTTGGCATCGTTGCGCAAGTGCAAACAACTGGTTATAGAAACATCTGCAACTCTTGAAAATATGTCTATGCGTGCAACATTTGTACATATATTCAGCGTTATTTCATGACATGTCCCTCAATAAAAAAATTGCAACATGGTCACCTTTCCTCCGCATGCTTCGCATAACGCTGATTCCCAGGTACGTGGGATCTGCCAAACTTTTTTCATTTATTATTTATTTTTGTTATCGTCAATCAGCGAAGCAATACACAAGGAAGCTGGTTACAGCATATAATAAGTACAAAACATAATACTATGCTGTACTATACAAAAAACCACGCCAAAGGAAACAAAATCTATACTTGATTGAGCACACTATGAATCTGATACGTAAATCGAAGAATTCAACCAAATAAATGAACCCCGCCGCGATGGTTTAGTGGTCAAAGTACTCGGCTGCTGACCCGCAGGTCACATGATCAAATTGCGGCTGCAATGGCTGCATTTTCGATGGAGTTGGAAATGTTGTGGGCCCATGTGCTCAGATTTGTGTGCACGTTAAAGAACCCCAGGTGGTCGAAATTTCTGGAGCCCTCCACCACGGCGTCTCTCATAATCACAGAGTGGTTTTGGCACGTTAAACCCCGCATATCAATCAATCAATCAATCATCTCAATAATAGAGATCTAATTATGCACTAATAGCGACTGAACATGAAAGGAAGTAAGCGATTTAAAAATAAGTAAAAACGGAGACATTTCAACACGTGTAGAAAGAATCACAATGGTTCTTACATGTGACAAGCGAGAAAATCTGGCAAAGCACTCACTACAAAGAATGAATAGATCGCCAAAGTATAATTAAGTAATAAATAATTGAAGAACTATATCTTGTTCAGTGCTTACTTTACGAGCGATAAAAAAATATACGAAAGTAGACTGCCAGGGAGGTTAAGATCCGTGCACGTGAGTGAGGATATCTTTGAAAGCTTCACACAATTTTAGGGATAAATTACCTAGCAAGTGCTTCAACTCTGTTTACTCTTGGTTAATTACATGTACTTGTTTTTCAAACATTGAATTATTTCTTTATCAGTGTCAATACATAATTTAAAATGCACGTAGAACTGCCCAGTATATGAGTTTTAGTGTATTCACTCACCGTCCATATGTGTGTTTTAGTTTTGGGCACGCCATAAAAAAATTAGTTGCACGCCCATGTTACCTAAGAAGTTCTGTACTGAAATGTTTCGTTTAGGATTATTTAGGCTAATCAGGTTGCGGCAGGTCTTGTTAGTGATGTCTTCTGACCAATGGGAAAGCGGAATTACAAAGAGAGAAGTTTTCTGCGATGAGCCCCGGAATTCCCGGTGAAGATGACATTATTAAAATATTCACGTTTCGATCTTTTTATCGAATCTAAACAAATCACGCGAAAATGCGATAATCGGAAACACACCTCTAAATTTTCTTCCAAACATAACCAATGCAGGCCGGACCTTCATGCCAACTTTGCGCTGTGCATGCTTGATATTTAGGACCAAAACTTACGCACTGGACGACTCGCTAGGGCTAATATCTTGCCGGTCGACTTCGACATTTGCGACCAATTTATCTTCCAAGTCTCGACCAAACTTGGCCGTACCAGAGCTGGCGAAAAAAATAAATTATCAGGCGCCAATCACTTTCAAGCTCGGGCAACCTCCGCCAGGCACACCCGTAGTCAAGGCTGACCGTCGTTTCCTGATAAATAATTCATGCGAAAGATGCATTTCTGGCGTTTCGTGTTCCTAACATATATTTTTCTTCCTTTATTCTGAATAACCAGTGCTAGAGCCTTACTTTGTGTATGAAATCCTATTTAGAAACGGGGTCAATGGCTCCTCAACTTTTGACCTTTATGTACGTCTAAGCACATCAGTGCTGTTATTGGGGCATCGCTCTACTCGAGAACGTGTTTCAATGAAATAAAATGTGTATGTATACTGGTTGGAAGGAAAATGAATTGTGTCAACGTCGCCTTCAATCATTCTTACAGTTATTGGAGCTTGCCTGCTGTATAATTTTCGCCTATTTTCCCACGGTGTGAATGCAGGGTTATTGCTTGGTTGCACATCAAATGTGATGACACCATTCATCTTAAGTGAGAAAGTTTTTTTTAAATTTGGATCGATTTGTGTTTTGGCTTCTTGAAATGTGTATTCTATTAGTTTTCATAAATAATTTTTTCTTATTGATTTGGATCGTCTGTAGCTGCGTAAATTCTGCACCACATAAAGACTGTGCGCTCTACATCAAGGCTCTGAGTCATACTGCAGCAATTTAGCACCCTTAATAATAGCGGCCCAAAGGAACTCATCTGTCAGCACCAGTGCTATTATATGTCCAAAATAAAAACGTTTGTTATTGTTGTAAGCTTTACTACCGTGATATCTCTGCTGACATAATAGATCACTACATACAATGTGCATGGTAGGAAATGCACAAAATGATTAACAGAAACTCCCGTAACAGAATGTCAACATACAAATTCGCCAACCCAGTTTCTGGATTACATGTCCTGCCTAGATGAAGATGAAAAAATTAGGGGATGCTTAAGCTTCGCCTTGAGCAGTTGAACCTGATAGCGATATCTTGTCCTCAGTGCATACTTCTGACACAGTGCATGAAATCTTTTCGAACTTGCTATGAACCTATTACGTTGCCTTTAGGAAATGAGTGCATTAACGTGATGGCCTTTTGAAGTGGGCTACCTTTTTTAAACTATGAAGTCGTTATGATGATTACATGCTATCACGCACGATTAGATTGTACACTTGTACCACGTATTATTACTACTGTATTTCATTTTGTATTGCGAACCATGTACACAGGACGCTTGTGTTTATCAAGCGTGAAAGTTACTTTCACAAGTGCAGATAACTGAGGTGCAAAAAAAAAAAACACTTCGTGAAACAGAAGAAGCAGAAGAGAAGAAAAAACAGCCCGAACCACCAACTGTTTATGACAGTTGGTGGTTGTGAGATCAAATGCCGCCGACGCCAGCATTCGATCTCACAATCTGCGGGTCAGCAGATGAGTACTTTAGCCACTAGACCAACGTGGCGGGACCGCCAGCAAACGTTGTACGGCGTCATGTTTAAGGTAATAGGTTATCTAAAAACTGCATTTCTGCGGAATAAAACATAATAGATGTAGCACTGATAGAATAGGGCCCTTTCTTTTTGATAAAAAAAATCACAAAAGCCCTCTAGCTTTTTGTATGCTAATCCAACAAAGACTAATCGTTTGCTGAAACTATGCACAAATCCGTAGGCCTTATAGTGTGCTGGATGATGCGCATGATCACTTTTGCCTAAAATATTAGGAAGCTCCCTCAGTCTGTCATATACAGCGTCCCGTTTGACCGACGGCATTGGGTCACGAGTAGCATCAATATTATGTGACACCTTTTTATCGTCCTTTGACTACGCACTACAAAGTGTCTTTTTACTTCATCTCATCTGAATGTTCTTGAAGTTTTCATATGTGCCGATGATTTTTTATTAGGTATTGAAATTAGATGCCCTTTTCTTGCCCTTTGGTGGTTGAGCAGATTTTAGATGTTTTTAAAGCAAACGCTAAGGGACTCATGTTCACTAATGAGCTTCAGAATTTGCAGTCTTGGAGCTTAACTTGCCAATTTGGGGGGGGGGGGGGTCATATATGCTGTGCGTACGTTCCACGTAGTAAGAAAGAATTGTTACTGTATGACTCAGCGCATTAGAGACTATGAAGCGCGGACTCCCTCTAATTTGCTTGGAGTTAATTGGCACTGCGCAGACCACGTGAGCGTGCTATGCAGGCTAAATTTTTGCTTAAGCTTCAACTACTTTCCAAGGCCGGCTACCCTCAGTCTGTTGTTAGTTATGTGGTGGAATCCCGGCTGCAGAAGGCGAAAGGCAGTGCTGCCTATGCAAATCCGCACCCAAAGGAGAGGGAGCTGGTTAAGCCAGAGGTGGTCCCTTATGTATACATCATGTGAGCTCTAACTTCAAGAAGGTGGCCACCTGTTACGGCACTCCAGTCGTTTTTTCAGCTCCCAACAAGCTGGCTCAGTTGTGCCCGAGTATCACAAGCGATGAGCAAAGGGGCTGCCAAAAGCAGAACACTAAACTTTTGAGGCACTGCGCACAAGGGGCGGTATATGAGACACCCCTAAGCTGCCGCAAGTTCTACATTGCTCAGCCCCGTCGCTGTAGTTTAGTGGCTAAGGTACTAGGCTGCTGACCCGCAGGTCGCGGGATATAATCCCGGCTACGGCCTCAATTGCGATGGAGGTGGAAATGTTGTAGGTCCGTGTGCTCTGATTTCGGTGCATTTTAAAGAACCCCACGTGGTCGAAATTTTCGAAGCCCTCCACTACGGTGCCTCTCATATTGATATGGTGGTTTTGGGATGCTAAACCACACATATCAATCAATCTATATCAGAAAAACGGGATGTTGCACCAATGACAGGCTGAGAGAGCGTGCTAATAGATTTAATAATGATAATGTGCATCTTCCAGCACACTGTGAAGTCTGCGGATGTGGGGCATGGTTTGAGAAAACTGTGAGTCTTGGTAGGAGTAGCAAACGAACAGAGAGCTTTTGAAAGCTTTCTTAATCAAATCAAAAGGGTCCTATGTATCAATGACAATATTTATCATGTTGTATTCCACAGGAATGCAGTTTTTACATAGCGTATTGCCTTAAACATGAGGCTGTACGAAGTTTGCTGGCTGCGCACGCATGCGTGGAGTTGTCTTTTTTTGTCTGTGCGTTTTCTAGACTGTCATTAAACAATGTGTAGTTCACGCTGTTTTTTCTTCTCTCCTGGTCCTCTTGTTTCACGAAATGTTTTTGCGCCTCACTCATCTGCACCAAGTAAGCACGAACGTGCCCAAAAACGAGTCGTTCTCGAATACTTGATGGACCGCCAGGTGGCGCCTTGGAGTGCACACGCGTGCCGTAACTGCCGAACTTGCCGAAACTGCCGAACACTTGATAATGTTCTGTAAAGGGCTTCACCCTATAGTTCAGGATGATGGCGCAGAGTTTTTCAAAGCACTGGGGTTTAGGGACCGGGAGGGCAAAATAAACTTTAAGCGGGTAGACTTCACTAGAAGGAGGTTGTCTGATTGGTGGCTAAAGTCAAGGCGCGAGTGAAAATTAAACTCTTCACTGCAAAGTACGAATCCTCAAACTCTTTTTTAAGGAAAAAAAATAAATATAGCTTTTGGTTCATTATATATTACGGCTTGGTGGCGCGAGCCACCGCCCGATCTAAAGGGTACAGCTATATCCATCCACCCATCCATCCAGCGTTCACATCGGCTCCGTCAATCATCGTAGCTAGCAGCGGTTAAAATCATGTGACTACCAGTGAAACTACGGGAATTGTGCAGGAAGATGTCAGGTACACGCTGACACCACCTTTTTGTACAATCGATCCCGGTTTCCTCTGAGAAGTGAAGACCTTTGGCAGAGCATGCCAACCCGCCACGCCAAGCCTCGCGGCGAAGCGGAACGCGGAGCCCTGGCAGCCAGCTCTCGGCCCACGCGTCGCGCTGCACCTGCCCGAACCCCAACGGACAACGACCCGGAACTAGCCCAGTCACTTATGGACATGGATGACCAAGACATCGAAAGCCAAGTGAGCTCTGCGGTGGACGCCAACGAAGATTTCCTTTCACCTGACGAGGTGCTACAAGGGGAATCTACTAGTGACGCTGAGAACAAGGAAAAAGATTCTGCGGAGGAACGCGACGTCGAAGCCAAGAATGGTCAGTGGCAGGTAGCAATGTCATTTCGACAGCGAAAACGCATCAGGAAACAAGAACGCGCAGCGAGTGATGACAGCGTTGCTCGAGGCGGAACTGAGAGCAACAGCTCTGGCGCTAGAACGCGTGCAGAAGAGCGACGCGGAAGAGCATCTGAAAGGGGCCGACGACGAACGCGTGTGGTGCCGCTGCCCAAAAACGATATGAAGATTATCATGCGGCCCAGACCAAGGTTAGTTGCTAAAGAACTGAAAGCATGCCAGGTTGCGCGAGCGATAGAACATGCGAGCGGTCACCCGGAGGCCTGTAACAGCCACAAATTTCTGCTTCGCCTTCGCAACGGATCAAACATAATTATTGCAAGCGCTCCGTACGAAGATGTAGCAGAAAAGATCTTGAAGATAAAGACACTGGAGCTCAATGGCACCATTTATCCAGTAAACACCTACATATTAACTCCTGCTGGATACTTGAAAGGAGTGGTACACGGATTAGAACGCGAAACGCCAGAAGCTGAACTCCTGAGCCGTCTCCGAGTGCGCACTCAAGGAGTTACAATTGTTCAAGCCCGCATGCTCGGACAGTCATAAACTGCATTGATCACGTTCGATGGATCAGTACTGCCGCGCTTCGTGTATTATTACGGCGGCGAAATGCCGTGCGTGTCTTATCAACCCACACGGCAGTACTGTAAACTCTGCAAGAGCCAGGGACATAGGACGGATGTTTGTCCCACACCAATGACAAAGACGTGCGGCAACTGTCGCCTAAGAGACGCACCTGAGGACCACACTTGCGATGCGGAATATGCCCTGTGCGGTGGACGCCATCCCACGGCGGTATCGGAGTGCGCTAAAAAACTCAAACGCGTCCCTCAAAAGGGCCAGTCGCTGCTGTCGCACCAACACAGCACACCACAAACCGCTGGCATACTCAAGAGACGCTGCTTCAGCACGGACCGCGAGGACTCTGCACCGCCAGGCGGGGCCCGTTCCAGTTCCCGATCCAGGTCTCGATCTACATCCCGATCCAAGTCCAGCTCTCGAGACAGCTCCAACACCAGGAATGGTGGCCACAAACAGGCCTAAGCAAAGCAACAACAGCACAAGGGCAAGAAGGCGCAGAAAAAGGAAGCAAAGAACCAGGTGAGCTGGGCAGAAAAATACTCCCTACACTCACACCAAACATCACAACTCACGCGCTTAGAACGTGAGTTAGAGATAATGCGAGTGAGAATAGGTGACCTAGAACGCGAGAATAGGGAACTAAAGAAGCAACAAACGCAGCACCCGAAACAAAAATCTATACCCGCCCAGAGTGGCCAGAAATTGCAGACGCAACCGAATGCAGGAGGCGACTCATTGATTACGTCGTCGATGCTGAAAGAAACATTAAAGGAAGTTATACCGACAGTTATAAAGCAAGTAATGATAAATGTAGATAGAAAGCTCGAGATTCTGGACTAGAAAATCCAGGCACAACGCGTCGAATTCACAAAAGCCTTGCGAAAGCATGCCACAGGCATCAATATCAGAGAAAAAGCTGAGAAAATTTACAACAGGCCCGGATTGTCGGTCTTGAACCAGGAGACGCATAATGGCTAATCAACAAATGCAGCAGTCACAAAAGTGCGAAATATGGCAGTGCAACTGCCGTGGTTTCCGGCGGAAAAGAGGGCAACTGTTGCAGCTGGTAGCGTCGCAACAAAAGCCTTCTGCTGTCATAGCAGTCCAGGAAGACGGTACACAACCAAAATTACGGGAGCTACGAATCTTATAGTACCGGGGACGCAGAATGAAAAGTTGCTACATTAGTCAAAAACTCAATTACAGCTATATGTCATCAGCCCATTGAAGAGGCGGAAGTCCCGCATATCATAACAGAAATAACCTACAAATGAAGCCACGGAAAGAGCGCCTTCATACTTAATATCTATAGTCCTCCAAGACAAAAGAGAGCAACGTTTGACAAGCTCTTTCAAGAGACAGCAAAACTGGCGAAAGGGAATCCATTAATCATGGTTGGGGAGCTTAATGCTAGGCATGCAAGCTGGGAATATAAGATGCAAGACACCAAAGGCAAAAATATCGCAAGACAATTAGAGAAACTGGAAATGACTCTGTTAACTGACCCTGCAATACCAACGAGGATAGGAAACAGCGTATCCATGGACACAAGTCCGTACTTGACGATAGTACAAAACTGCCACAGTGTTGACTGGTACAACACCCTTGAAAACCTGGCCAGTGATCATTACATACTGAGCACCCCTATCCGCACCGGCCGAATCCGCAAACACATTAGCCCAGCCAAAATTACAGACTGGCATGCAGATAGAAAAGCGCTAAAAGCGCACGTGACCGCCATAGACGACTTGTACGAGTGGTGCAAAGTAATTCGTAATGAAAAGCAAATGCACACCAAAACCGTCGCCAGAACATATGATACCCCTGAAATAGACGCTCACCTTCTCCACCTGTGGGAAGCAAGAAGAAACCTCACTAAAAATGGAAAAGGCAAAAGCGAAATAAGAAACTCAAAGCGAAAAATGAAGAAATAACGCAGCAAGCCGAACAGTACGCTAATCAACTCGCGACAGCCAACTGGGAACAATTTTGCGATTCACTAAATGAAACCCTAGGAACCGCGAAAACATGGAATATCCTAAGAGCTATAATTGACCCTCTGAAAATAAAACGCGAAGGACAAAAATATCTAGAAAGATTATTGCACACATATCCAGGCACACGAGATGACCTCCTTGAAGACATCTATATTAAAAGTTTCGGCGCCCGAGCCATCAAAGCACCTTACCAGGCTAAATACACTAGGCTCCCAAACTCAGAATTGGATGCACCTTTCATGCATACCGAGGTCAGAGTGGCAATTGTCAGCATGGAACGCAACACAGCACCTGGGGCAGATCAAATCACCAATGCCATGATTCGCAACATGAATGACGAAGCCATAACAGCGCTTCTAAACTTCATTAACAAACACTGGGTGAATGGCACTGTACCTCAGCAATGGAAGCATGCTGTAATAATTATGATACCCAAACCAGGAAAAAAACTGGCAATAGAAAACCTCAGGCCAATTTCTCTTACCTCGTGCTTAGGCAAAGTGTTTGAGAGATTAATAAATACCAGACTTCTACGGCACCTTGAACAAAATAACTTGTTGCCAAACACCATGTTTGGTTTCCGCTCGAACCTTTCGACACAGGACATCCTTCTGCTTTTAAAGGAGAAAGTACTAACAAATGTTCCAAAAGCAGGAGAAAACATTGTCATGGCCATCGACATAAAAGGCGCTTTTGACAACGTAAGCCATAAGGCCATATTAGATGGGCTAGCAGCGACAAACTGCTGTCAAAGGACGTACAAGTATGTACAGAACTTTCTTACTAAAAGAACCACTTTTATCAGATTAGGAGAAGACGAATCCAATGTCTTCCACCCACCGAGCAAAGGCACACCACAGGGCGCTGTGATCTCGCCTACGCTTTTCAACATAGCCATGATTGGTCTAGCCAAAAAAACTGGAAGGTATTCCTGACATCCGACACTCCTTCTATGCGGATGACATCACTATATAAACAACCAAGGGTAGCTTGGCAGAAAAAGAAGAGCGGCTTCAACTGGCAGCTAAAACCGTCGAACATTACACTAAAGAAAGGGGACTTCAGTGCTCAGCAAACAAATCGGAACTCATTCGGTTCTCCAAGAGTAAAAAACAAAGGACAGACCCGAGCCTCCGCCTTGAGGTCAAGCTAGACAGCAATATTATTCTAGAGAAAACAACCGTTCGAATCTTAGGGATGTGGTTACAGTCCAATAAGCGATGTCTCCACACACTGAATATGCTTAAACGAACAGCTCAACAAATTGTTCGTATGATAGTATAATGAACAATCGTGCTAGACTGAAAGAACATGACGTGCTTGGTTTGGTAAAGAGCTTAGTCATCAGCAGACTAACATACTCGCTAACCTACCACATCATGAATAGAGAGGAGAAAGAAAAAGCAGACAAAATAATAAGGATGGCGTATAAAGCGGCTCTGCGACTACCACAAAGCACTTCAACTGCGAAGCTATTGGCGCTTGGACTTCATAATACATTTGATGAGTTGGCTGAGGCACAAGTAACCACCCAGATAAACCGCCTGCTACAGACGCCAACCGGCAGAAAACTTCTTCAGAGGATCGGCCTCGGTGAACAAGTACAGGCACATGAAAGAGCTAAGGAATTGTCGTGCTCAGTCAGAGCCTGGTACAAAATATGCCCCCTACCGAAGAACATGGACCCAGTTTTACATGCTGGAAGACGTAAAGCAAGAGCCGCTTGCATAGATAAAAAGACAAAATATTTGTATACGGCGAGATTTACTGACGCTGCACCATATCAGGCAAATGCAAAGAACATGGTGGCCGTGGTCACAGACCGAAATAGAAACGTCACAAGTTGTGCCTCCATAACCGAAGCCTCTATCACAGAAGTGGAGGAGATAGCGATCGCGCTGGCTATGAAGGAGGGCAGGGAGCGAAAAGCTCCAATGACAATAATCATAGATTCGAAGGCTGCATGTAGAAATTACGAAAATGGTAAAATATGTATGAAGGCCTTCCGAATTCTAACCAAAGCTCGTAAGGACTTCCCAATTGAATACACCCAAACCATTATCTGGGCGCCAGGGCACGAGGGCGTCACCGGGAACCAGTTTGCGGATGAGGCGGCTCGAGGCTTCACAAATTACCGGGCTTCCTTGCACACTGCAATAGAGGATCCAACGCCCCTAGATCCTAACTTTGGTACAATTCTTCAGTATTACAGCGACAATAGAAAAGTGTATGCAGCACCGCATAAGAAACTCACAGCAATGGAATCGGTGGCATCACGCAGAATCCAAACAAAAACATACACGAACTTACACAGGCTGCATGTATTCTACCCCACGTCATATAAAAATATATATATATATGTCCGTGGTGTGGGGCCACACCAAGTCTGTTTCACATCACGTGGGAGTGTACGCATCACAATGAAGAACACTACAACATGAACAACACAGAGGAACAATGGGTGGCGCTGCTGTCCAGCTCGGCCATTGTTGATCAGCGCTGGCTGGTCCAACGGGTTGAAATGATGGCTAGGGTGAGCGGAGCCCTGGAATAGGGGCCCGACCATTTGGAATGCTCCGCGTTATGCGCAAATAAAGTTTTCACTCTCTCTTTCTCTCGAATACTCACATTGTATTTTTAGGAAGACAAAGGTATTTTTTCTGTATACAGAAGTGGAAGCGTGGCTGTGTGGTAGAACACCCGCTTGTTACGCAAAGGATCAGAGTTGGACCTCGACTCTTCCCAAGAATTATCAGTATTTGTTTTACTTGCATCTTTCTCAATTTTTTTGATCACGCAGAGGTGGTTTTACGCTCACGACCCACGAAGCTGACCCCAATGCCGACGCCTGAATTTCTGTAAACGAGCTCTTTAACTCTGTCATGTTAAAACGAAAAAAATGGTTATGATCTATTACTCCAAAGGTGATCTGAACGACCCAAATGCACTCAAATCAGTGTAAGCAGGAACATTTGTAGAGAAAATACCCTTCAAATATCGCTTTCCAACATGATCGTGCACTCTAAGAAAAAAAAAGCTAGTCAAAAAAAGGTTCTGGCACACTAATTCTTTTCGGGTACTCACTTGAACTCTTTTCAATGGTAGACGCAGGAAAAGAGATTTGTCGTTTATAAGGAGTCATAGACCCCCCGTGAAGTGCGTTTCGAATCGCGTGTACTCGATGGATGGCTCACCGGCGGCAGCTTCTTGTACGCGTTGAAGGCACACGAATAACTCGGGCGGCGTAATATTGCCGAAAACCTGCGCACATGAAGTTTCGCACAAAATTACCTCGAGAGAAATCTGACCCTAGTGAGCTGCTGGATGCACGGAAATATCGCAATTTGTGACCTTCGCACTTGAACAGGATTCGTATACCTGAAAGGCGCATCTGGCTTCACGTTAAAATGGTTGATTTCTTACTCAAAGTAGGTATTACCATCTTTGTGCTTTGCCATTTCACAGAAACGTGTTTATTTAAAACGTAGCACTTCTGCGTTGATGCATAATGGTACGAAGCGCTAAAGGTAACCAACGGCTGCTAAACTTGGCAGGCAGACGACAAAGCCGTTTGTTGTGCCATCAAAGTGTGTGCACATTCATTTTAGAACGAAAGTGTCACACTTGCGTGAACGAGATCCGCTTATAAAAGTGACATTTTATGGAAGTTTTAATCACGCAGTGGTATCTGCTTCTGAGGCAAAGCCTCGTTCGACACTAGTACGCAAGCCTCGCAGACAGACAGACAGACTGGCAGACAGACGGTCAGGTAGGCGGACGTGTAAAGCGGCTATGTGCCACAGGGTATGCGAGATAGCGGTACTTTGAGTGTTCTCTAAATGAACGCACGGACGTACGCATGGACGAACAGACAGACAGATTAGAAGACGGACGGACAGGTATACGGACGCGTAAAGCGGTATTTGCCACAAGGTATACGAGTTGGCGGTATTTTAGATGATCTCTAGATGGACGCACGGACGGACGCGCGGACGGACAGACAGACAAACTGGCAGACAGACGGAGAGGTAGACAGAAGTGTAAAGCGGCTATGTGCCACAGGGTATGCGAGAAGGCGGCAATTTGAGTGTTCACTAGATTGATGCACGAACGGACGCATGGGCGAACAGACAGACAGACTGGCAGACAGACGGACAGGTAGACGAACGCGTATAGCGGGTATGTGCCACAGGGTATACGACGCGCGAGATGGCGGTACTCACAGTGTTCTCTAGATGGATAAATCGTCATTTTCCGCACTTCAATGAGGCCATTTGAGAAATTTGCATAGACAGTGGTGCCAGCTTTTTCTTTAGGTATTTTTGTGAGAAACTCTATGGCTGCACATCAACACCTCACAACATGACTCCGCTCAGCCACGTCCATGCAGGCTTGTTCTATTGTTTTCAAGACTGAATAAACACTTCCAACGCTTTAAAACATCAATCCCAATCATACTGTCCCTTTATTCAAATGTAGTATGCAAAATAGCTTTGAATTGCGAAGGTAGTTGGGACTGTTTGCTGTGCTCATACAGCCCTGTTTGTACGAGAGAGTTCTAACCTCAGCGTCACTGCCTACAGCTTGTCAAACAGAGTATAGCTGCTCAGAATGAATGACTGAAAGAACTGTATTTATAGTCCTGAGAAACGCGACTAGCACGAGCTGGGCTTCTCGCACGTGGCGATAGGCAGGCTAAGCCTAAACGCCGCGTCGTAGGCTCTCTGGACGGCCCAAAAGCTGATACGTCTTGTCTGGGCTTTTGATGGCGGAGCACCACTTGGCCGGGTTGGCTTGATTGCTGCCCAGTAACAAAGGGCATCGCCAGAGCCTAAGCTCTATGTTAGCTACTTCCTTACAATGGGGGCACAAGGTGGTGGTGTAAGTATCGGAGTAAAGCATATGCAAGACGGCCAGCATGTCATCGCAATTTCGTAAATGAGTTCTGCGGAAACCCGCAAGGTGGTGGAAGGGTTAAGAAAGGCAAAGAAGACAACCACCCGTTTGTAGCACGAAGCCACAAAAAAACTACATAAGGATTTTTTGCGTATCCGTACGGATTTCCTTGTGTCTTCGTGCTACAAGCGGGTGGTTGTCTTCTTTCCCTTTCTTCATGTCGTAACAATAATTAGTGATTCTTCAGCTCCAATGTGTCGCTTCATGACATTACAAGAACGGTAACACGACCCGTATAAATATGCAACAAGCAAAATGTGAAACGCCTTTCTGTTCATAAAAAAAAGAGGAACAAATTACGTCACCCTCACGAAGTGAATAATGTTGAGCGGGCAAAGCAGTGCGATCGTTAGGTGTTACCATAAATCTCCCGCAACATTATAACCACTGAACGATATGAAGAAGTGGCAAAGGAGTGTACAGTTTTAAACAATGGGGATTGATCAATAATTGTATGTTGTCTTGAGTTGAGGACTTCGTTTTGCCGTCATCATTACTGCTTTGTGGTACGAATGTGACCTGAAGCTGGCAAAGACGAAGTTGGGGCACATTCCTCTGGTAGTTGTTGGCTGTTTCCGGTGACACAAAAAGCATCGTAGAGCATGTCGAGACGTCATCACATCCCAAGCCAGTCGTTGTCCGTGAACATCACCGTCATCATCTTCATTGTCAACTTCAAGGCGTATAGTAAGTGGGTGCTTAGCACGGGCTGTGGCGTGATGGAATAAACAGAAAGATTGGTCTGGAACGTGCACGTTCTTCATCGCCATCTTCAGCAGCGGCTACGGCACACAACGCCAACGCCTATGTCGACGTAAACGCTAACGCTTATGCCGACGTCAACGCCAACGAACAAGCCTCGAACATGAGGAGCTTCACCCCTAAAAACTAAATCACTTTTGAGTATTTCTGAAATCTGAAATGTCTGAAATGTTGTCATAATTTATATAGTCTCAGTATAGATATAATTGGTACTAAATGTTTTGACAAGCAAGATAGGAAAAAACATGAAGGTCAAAACGAGCGGACCCCGTAGTACAGCAAGCACGTGTGTAATGTCGACAAGTACTGGGTTTTCACTAAATGTCAGCGAGAAAATCAATTGCCATTTGAGGTAACCTAATAGCGTGCTCGTTGTCATCGATCATGAACTCTGCGTCAATAATCTGGCACGTGGAGCGATTTCTACCAGGGAATATATCTGAAAACAAAAAAGTGGTCATCCCACGTCTCGTTTTGAGAATTGTTGGCATGCCTTAACTTTTGACGTTTCGAAGTGATGATTGTGTTGCTACGGCACGTGCAGCAGGTCAAAGAAGAGAAGGGGTGGAACTTTTAGCGCGCGCGATATTCCATATGCTGTAGGAACTTTGTGGGGAAATCACTAGTGTACTAAAACAACACTTTTGGCTAAGAAATAGCATTGTGCCCTTCGGTTCTTGCTCCGACACGTTAGAAGGCTTCTCTGTGTATTTATTTCCAAAATTTATTACTTCAGTTTCATTTCAAGCCAGTGGCGTACGAACTCTTTCACGGGTGGAGGACTTGACCTACTGCACTCGTGAGCCGGTATATATATATATATATATATATATATATATATATATATATATATATATATATATATATATATATATATATATATATATATATATATATATATATATATATATATATATATATATATGAGAGAGAGATAGAGGGAGGCAAATTATTTGACACGCTCGCACTTTTACGTCGTTTTTCATTTACACAGCACTTGTTCAATAGCGTAAAAAGGACAGTGATGAAGCAGCATGTACTTGGACAACACGTATGTTTGTTTTGTATGATGCATGAAAGAATATTACATGTGACGCTTTTTATGCCTTACCTCCCAACTTTTCGCGTGAATACAATTATGTTATCGGCGGTCTTATCAACAGTAAATATTTTATCCTTGAACGAAATTAGAAATGACTAACAGCTCACAAAGAATGTAGCTTTTAAATGTGAAGCACTGCGTGAGGAACCAAAAGTATTTTGAGCGTTTATATCTACTTACTTTAGCTTTCCAGTGAGCTCGAGTGCACTGCTTTATTTATTACCACTTTGCAAGCTGCCTCCATCGCAAGTTGCCGTAAACATGGATATCAGATTTATCAAACATTAGAGCGGAAACCTTTCTTAGCGCCTCCAATACTACAAAGCTAAAACATTTAGAAAGATTCGTTGCAAACATCGGCTCACAACAGCTTGGACAGAGCAACGGCGATGCTAATCCTTTTCGATAAAAAATAATTTTTCTGAAGCAGCAAAAGCTTTGACGGGTCTGTAAAAGGTTTGTTCGTTCCCATCTATAACTGCATCGCCCAGTCACTGCAGAATAAAAACAAGTGATGTAATCATATAGAGCCACTGTTCAACGCTAGTCTTGTGTGCACTGCTACAGCAAGCGGCGCAAAGAGCCTTCATAAAAAATCGTCACTGCTGAAATGTTGGAAAATCATCCCTATGTTGTTACATTCCCTCCTAATATTCTTACTTTCTCGCAACAATATAATAAAGTGATTACAGCGGTGAAGAAAAATTATGCCTTAGTTGCCGTTTACCCAGCGTGCAGCCGACAGCGACCCCTGTCGAAAATGGGGTGGGGGCTGAGCCCTTTTAATTTTTCTCAGACAGACAGACAGACAGACAGACAGACAGATAGATAGATAAATAGATAGATAGATAGATAGATAGATAGATAGATAGATAGATAGATAGATAGATAGATAGATAGATAGATAGATAGATAGATAGATAGATAGATTCAAAGTCGAATAATTTCGCTAGGGAATGCTCAGCATTTATTGATGCCGAAAACCGAGCGCCCATACGCCGCGCTATTCGCCATTTTTTTATCGCGTTTGTGCCCGTGAAATCAAGCAAAAAATGCCGCTAATTTTTAAATGCGAAGCATTTCATAGCGAACTTCGGTGACTTTGAGTGTATCTATCTATCTATCTATCTATCTATCTATCTATCTATCTATCTATCTATCTATCTATCTATCTATCTATCTATCTATCTATCTATCTATCTATCTATCTATCTATCTATCTATCTATCTATCTATCTATCTATCTATCTAGCCGCCTACGACTTTTAAATCTCGTGGCCGTTTCGATAATGATATTGTTGCGGGTAACTTATTCTTACGGGTAACTCTTACGGGTAACACAGTGATCTGCCAATAGCCAGATTGAAGGTCGATAGTGGAAAATACGTAGCACCGTAAAGGCAGTCTAAGGCATCGTCGATTCTAGACAACGGCTAAAGATCTTTCTTCGTAATTTTGTTGAGATGCCTATAATCTACACAAAAGCGCCATGTTCCATCCTTTTTTCTGATCAGGACGATAGAAAAAGCCCAGGGGCTACAAGAGGGTTCGATTATGCCTTTGCAAGCATCTTTTCGACTTCCTGTTGTATTACTGTGCGCTCGGACGCGGAAACACGGTATGGACGTCGGTGAATGGGACTCGCGTCACCGGTATTGATGCGATGAGCAACAACACTCGTTCGGCTTAAAGCCGTGCTGGCGAAGTAAAAAATGTCACTACAGGGCTCCAGGATGTGACGAAGGGCTTCCGGTTGATCAGGAACGAGGTCTGATGGTACCATGTGGTCAACGTCGACGCCCGATGAACGTGATAGAGTTGGTTCATCGTCTGAGGTGCAGCAATCATCCTTTCTGAAGGGTTCAACCGTATGGTCTTGTAGAGCAGTAATTTCGGCCAGGGAAACACCTTGTGGAAGAATTTGGGCAGTAAAGGCAAAATTGACAATAGGAAGGCATGTGCGGTTTTTAAACGATTGTCAAAATGGTGTGCGAAATAGCGACGCCATGCGTAAGCATCACGGCATGAATTGGTGCCCCCGTGTAATCGCCGTCAGGTACAGGTGGTGTAGAGAAGAGGTCGATATGTGTGAAACAGTAAGGCGGAAGGCGTGCGAAATCAATGTAGCAAAGGCGACTTTGAGGTGGGTTGGTCAGATCAGAAAGTAGAGGCATTTCAAGGTCAAGACAGCCGGCTGAACAATCTATAAGGGCCGAGTGAGCGGTTAGAAAATCCATGCCTAGCATTACTTCATGAGGGAAATTTTGTCTAACGGTGAAAAGAACAGCAGTGCTTCTATCGGCGATAGTCACACGGGCAGAGCACATGCCAATAATCGTGGCAGTTCCCCCGTCAGCGACTCGAACGGCTCGGTTCAAGGTGGGTGTGACAACTTTCTTTAGGCGGCAACAAAGAGCAGCACTCATTATGGACACATGCGCGCCGGTATCGATCAACGCGCGCACAGGTACATTGTCTAAAGTAACGTTCAACAGATTCCGGGTGGTCGGAAATGTTACACAAGCATTTCTTGCAGAGGTCGTCGTCAATGCAGCTTCACCTCCAGAAGCTGCACTGCCTAGTTTTCTGGTCGGGGGCGCTGTGAATAGGTCGGAGAGGCAGGATGACGTTGTGGGGGCGAACGAGATTGACGGCGATCAGGGGATGGTGAGCGGGCGTAGCGAGGTCTCGTCAGAGGTGCGGCACAGTCAGAGGATGTGGTCGGCATAGGGGAATCAAAATCAAATGTTGAGGATGACTGGTGGTCAGAAGTGGCCTGGGTAGGAGGCCCATAGCGTGCCGGCGGAGCCCAGTGATTACGGCAGCGGCGAGCAATATCACCGACACGTCAGCAGTTGAAGCATATGGGCTTGTCGTCCAGTGTACGCCATTCAGACAAATTGCGCTGCCGAGAGTAGTTGGAACCAAATCGAGGAGCGGATGGACGACGATAAAAAGGCTCGGCAGAGTAGACTGGTTGAATGGGGTGTAGGCCGACGTTCAATAATTCTTGAAGAACGACGGCTTGTATCAGTGAGATAGTGGTCGGTGAAATATCAGGCGTTGGAAATGGAGTAGCTACTGGTTGGGCTGCCTCGACCTCACGACGAATGATGCGGGTGAGGTTGTCACATCGGGGAACTGGGCGGACGGAGTCATCACAAGAGGAAGTAGCAGCTGTGTTTGGCAGGCGCGTGATGCCATGGGTGACGCGGCGGGCTTTAGCCTGTTCTAGACGGCGGCATTCCGTCAGGATCGTGTCGATGCGTGTGACCTTATTAAAACCAGCAGGTTGAAGGCATCGTCAGCCATCCCTTTGAGGACGTGAATAACTTTTTCTTCTTCTGACATGCGCTGGTCGACCTTGCTACCAAGCACCAAGACGTCAAGAATGTATGAGACGTACGATTCAGTAGACGTCTGGGCGGGAGTGGCGTGAGTCTTCTTGGCAGCGAGCTAACGACCAGATGAATCGCCGAAAAGATCACGGATCTTCGATTTGAATAGATCCCAGCTTGTGATTTCGGCTTCGTTGGTTTCGAACCATGTTCGCGGCGTGCCGTCAAGGTAGAACACAACATTGGCGAGCATGAGCATGGGATCCCAGCGGTGGGTAGCACTGACTCGCTCAAACCGGTGCAGCCAGGAGTCAACGTCGATGGGGCCATCTGCGGAGAAAGTTCTGGGATCCCGCAGGGGTGGCAGGGTGACGTAGGTTGTCGCCTCGGATCGAGAGACCGGTGGGGATGAGGCACTGGCAGTTGAAGTAGCCGAAGAGTCCCCGGTGTTGCGACCGCTGCGCGTCTCCATCGAGGTACGGGAGTCGTCCACCTCCACCAATAATGTTACGGGTAACATATTTATTAAATTAAATACGATGCACTGCGCTCGGGTAACAAGATGGCGACAGTTCATCAACAACCAGCCACCAACGTCGTCTTTCTCTTTCTTGCAGACAGGCTGTGCCGGCTGTTGCGTATAAATATCATTATCAAACTTAGTATGGCATGACTTGACTGTGTGAAGAACATATTTTACTAGTCATAACAAGAAAAACATGACATGTATATGATGAATGTCATGATTTACATGTCATGGTCCTGCATCTTTCGTGGTGGTTTCGTTCACATGGCATGTTGCAAATCGGCATGGTAGGGTATGGCCCGATTACATGGCGAACACAAGCGACAGACCCTAACATTGATATCATGACATGCGCGTCATGTAACAACATGTCTATATGCTACGCTCATGATGCGCTCGCCGCCATTTCGTAGCTTCACATGCACCAATCTCGGTATTATCTCACGTGAACTGACGACATAGGTAAATGACACATAAAAACGGGATACTCATGGCATGCGTGTCATGTATGAACATGACTACATGCCACACTGATACTGCGCTCGTGGCTGTTTCGCTAGCTTCACATATGCCGAATTTGTTATTACGTGACGCCAATGGATGACGAAGGTATGTGACTGGTGCAAACATAATAAGAGATATGTGTTATCTGAGAACATGACTACATGTCACGGTCAAGGCGCCAATACTTTTTGACGTGACGCGGTTCGCGTGCTCGCCAGCCTTCATTCCGTCGCGTCGCGTCGGCGTTGCCATATTTTCGCAGGTGCGCGCCACGCTGCATTGCCTTGACGTATGGGCGTTTCAGCGCATCTGGCATCGCTCCATCACAAAAAAAATGGCAGCATATCGACGGAGTGAATAATGGAGAGTGGGGCCAAGCATTTGTCCGTCCATTCGTTTTTGCTTCCATCCGCCCATGGGTCCACCTGTGTGACCGTCCATGCGTCCATCCGCCCGTCCGTGCGTGCGTCTGTTCGTGCGTCCGTCTCTGTATTCGCCCATGCATCCGCCCCTGCATCCGTTCATGCGTACATCCATGCATCTATCTGTGCATCTGTTCGTCCATCTATTGAACACTCCAAGTAGCACCATCTCGCGTCTTTTCACCATATATTCCCCATATAGAAGCACCACCATCCAGTGGACATTCCAAGGACTAAACGAGAGGTGGCACACGCTTATTTTCTTACGGCTTGCCCTTCGGGTCTACTTCCCACCGATAACCACCTCGAGTTCATGGTATATACTAGTCCACTGTATTCATGGCACTGCGGCCCAATGCTCGCTAAACGTTTTTAAAACCAAGGAAGTTACGGAGACTATTTTGCAAAGGTCCGAGCGAGTGAACTCGCGTCTTGTCGCCTCCGGTTTCAACGCATGTTTTGCAGCGGAAGTCACGTAGAAGCCCACAAGACTTTGGTACCCGCGTATTCAGCTTGTCACCAGGAATCGCCCGGCACCAAGTTCCATGTAGGGACTTTAATTTTGACACCTTCACCGACGCATTTTTGTCAACCACGCTGACGGGAGAGCTATGCCTAACGCCTGCCTAGCCACCGGCACTGTAGCTGCCAGAGACGCTGCTGCCTAGGCCGGCCTAGCTCTGCGGGCATAAAGAAACGCTGGTCGGCACGTTTGACGCGTCCAACTTTCTGAGAAGAAATGGATGTCGCTGTGGAGAGTGAACCCATTTCCCATGAACAATTTCAAGAAAGTACCGGATGGAGCACCGTAGGATTGAAGAAGTCGACCCGCGTGCAATCACTAGAACCCGGTGCGGATTTTCAACGAGGGAACAACACCAGGAAACGGCGTGAGCAATGGCTGAGTCAAATAACAAGATTAAGCCAGATGCCTCCACAGCCCCGAGGCGACTACAAGATCATCATCCGACCTAGAGGTGGCCTTCGACTCAGCGGTCATGGAGCTGCCCGGCTGGCGACTAGCATTTACTACGCCACAGAAATTTCGAGAGACGCCGAAGATGAGGACACAGTATGTACAAATTTCCACCAAAATATCATCGTTGTGAGCATACCCATCGAGGCGCATGCTGATAGATACCAGAAAATCTCTCGCATTGTGGTCGGCAACAAGACGTACGATACCAGCGCATAGTAAGCAGCACCAGATGGTACGTCAAAAGGCGTCATACGTGATATCCTGTTGGAAGATACCGCCCGAGATATTACGGCTAATTTGATTACAACAAAGAATCCTACAGCCATCGCTGCAAACCGCCTCAGCAACACAACGACGGTGATCGTACTGTTCGCTGGTCTTCGCGTGCCAACATACGTTCGATACGGTGGGGCAATGTAAAAGTGCTCCCTTTACCGCAAGCAGATAGAGACGTGTTACCAATGCGGTCGCCTGGGGCACCACGCAGATGTATGCCCAAACCCGAAAGACCACGTGTGCCGTGGCTGTGGTACGACCAACTCCCGCAAGATCACGAATGCCAGCCCACTTGTCAACTATGCGGCGGAGAGCACCAGATGGCCGAGAAGGCGTGCAGGGCACGTTACAAGACGCCGTACCTGGTGAAACGCCGGCGATGAGAGCGACAACAACAACATTATGAAGACTACCCGACGAATCCAACGTCTTTCGACAACAGCCTCGAGCAGCGGGACACTACCCCGACCCGGAAGCGCGGAAAGAAAGCCTGGTCGAGATCTTTCTCATAGTCTCGGTCGCGGTCTCGCCCCCAGCCCCGCTCTCGGCCCCGCTCCCGGCCCAGCTTCCGGCGCCACTCTCGGTCGCAGTCAACATCTCGGAGCCGTACACCTGGGCCTGGCGCAACTTTCAAGGTAGGCTGGGTAGACGTGGTCAAGGGGGCGTGCTCGGGGTCTGAGGAGGCCTCTTCTCAAGGCAAACTTGATAAATTAGAGGCTGAAATCGCACAGCTGAAGCAGATGTTAGCACAATGTAAGCAGAAAATGACAGCTTTAGGACAGGAAAACAGGACTTTCAAGGAGGAGTTACACCACTATGAAAGACCAAAACATGCTCCACCAGTAGTACCACCGCTCTCAGCTGTTACACCCAGTGGAAAAATGGAGGAAGGTAAGACACCACCACCTCCCAAGCGCTGAGCTGAAACCCAGGCCAATGAAGACAAACCCGCACGCATGACACCCGAGAATAAAGTTCCGAAGGTAGTTCAATAATCAGTCAAAAAATTAAATGAGTGGATGAGCAACGCATCCCGAGTGATCTCAGCCCTTACTGACTGCGTTGAGACTATAGCTAAAGTTACCCAGCAACAAAACGAACACCTACAACAGCGAGCACATTTGGCAAGCACTCTCAAATTATGACAGGTAGATTGCCACTATCCCTCAAGAGGAAGGTATATAACAGCTGTATCTTGCCAGTACTTAGCTACGGAGCAGAAACCTGGAGACTTGCATAGAGGGTTCAGCTTAAGTTGAGGACGACGCAGCCAGCAATGGAAAGAAAAAAGGTAGCTGTAACCTTAAAAGACAAGAACAGAGCAGAGTGGATCAGGGAAGAAAGGAGGGTTTAGCATATCATAGCTGAAATCAAGAAGAGGAAATGGACATAGGCCGGGCATGTAGCGCATAGACAGGATAACCGCTGGTCAGTAAGGGTAACTGACCAGATTCCCAGAGAAGGCAAGCGGGTTAGGAGGAGACAGAAGGTTAGGCGGGCAGATGAGATTAAGAAGTTTGCGGGTATAAATTGGCAGCAGCAAGCACAGGACCGAGTTAACTGCCGGAACATGGGAGATGCCTTTGTTCTGCCGTGGACGTAGTCACGTTGATGACGATGATGATGATGATGACAACAGCGACTAATCGCTGTGGAGGCTAGAATAACCCATCTGTCACTTAGCGGACTTGACCCCATAACGAATGTAAAGCAACCTTCCTCGTCGCCATTTAGTGTGATACAGCCGGCGACATTCCTACCCCCTGCGTCTTATAATAGCTAGAAATCACGCCTACACAATTTGGCAATAGAATTGTTTAAGCTACACGAATAATCAAGCAAATCTTCACCGATACTTCAAGGGGAAAGTTAAGCCCGATGTCATTTTATTGCAGGAGACTCATTGTCTCGCTAAATTGGCAGTCTACCGCCCGATCGGACATGCGAACGGGGAGACGACTGTCCTTACCAACCTAGTTAAACGAAACCTTACGTTCACGCAACACGACACGTAAATTACCAATATAGACAATATATTTATTGAACTCGTTCCAAAACACAAGACACATGAAAGTCTTTTTATACTAAACATATACAGCAGCCCTAAACAAAAGAAGCACAGATTTCTCACACTCTTTAAACGCGCCCTCAACATCACTGGCCAAAATCGCATCTCATTAGCCGGGGACTTCAACGCACCACACACTGCCTGGGAATACTCTTACGTGTTTCCTAAAGGTACGGCCCTCTGGTTTGACTCGCAGCAGGAGGGATTAACTCTCATCACCAACCCTAGCACACCCACACGTGCGGGCACTAGCTCTAGTGAAGACACAACGCCTGATCTGACGTTCACGAGAAACACATCAGCAGCCACCTTGAAAAATACCCTAGAGGACCTGGGTAGCGACCACTACATCATCGACATCATCGAGGTACATGTTCAAGGTGGCCCACGTAAACCCATGGGAAAACAGCTAAAGTTGGTAGACTGGACCCAGTTCCGCAAATCACGGAGACATAGATGACTAGATACACACGCTTAAACAGGATAATAATAACGCCACCCGAATCGTACTTCCCGAGGCACACCTCGAAGAGATCAATAGCCGGCTCTTCCAGCTGTGGTAGGCAAAGCAATCGCTCCAAAAGAGGTGGAAGACACAGAAACACAACAGAAACCTCAGGAAACGCATAGCACTCCTCAACACAGAGATAAAGATGCATGCAACACAGCTAAGCCGGCAACACTGGGACGAAACCTACGATGCGATGGACAGGCAGCTAAGTCTTAGTAAAACAAGGCATTTTCTACGGTTTCTGCTCGATCCAGAACACCGCCAAACCGCCCAACGACAAACCATCAACAAACTAATACATGCTTACATGGATGGGCACCGTCGAGTTTCTTAGGGAGGTAGAGCTCAAACATATCTCTAAGGCTCCTACTCAGCAGCATCCAAATAATAACGGCCAGGTCAACACCACTCTAGACGAAGAATTCACCGAAGCGAATATCCATGCCGCCCTACAAAAACTTAACACCAAATCTGCACCAGGTCCGGACAACATCACAAATAAGATGATACGCAATTTGGACGATGAGTCGATCACGCATATCACAGACTATATTAATAACTGCTGGAACACCGAAATCTCGCCCCGCATTGAAAAACGGCCAAGGTGATTCTGATTCCAAAACCAGGCAAACCACTGAATACTGACAATCTTAGGCCCATCTCCTTAACATCTTGCAGAGGCAAATTGATGGAACACGCTTTCCTGGCTATACTGACAAATTACCTCGAAGACAATCATTTTTCCCACACACCGTGATTGGCTTCCGCAGGCATCTTTCAACGCAGGATGCCATATTGCAGCTTAAGCATCGCATCATAGACAGTACCAGACGCTCCACTAAGGGTGCACTTGGTCTTGATGTCAAGAAGGCTTTTGACTCTGTCACGCATAGCACGATTCTAAATCAGGTCAATACCCTAAACTTGGGTCTTCGCACGTACAACTATATTCCCACCTACTTCTAGTAGTGGGTCGTATGCCAAGGTGAAGGCTCACACAACAGAGAAGAAAGAAGTGCGCGTGGGCCCCCGCTCTGGAAAACAAGCCCAACCGACGCGCTTGGTTAGAGCCCTGTTGCTGAGACGTCAATAAACCTTGTCGACGCCCCCTGGAGTGACGTTACAATTGGTGGAGGCGCTGGGTAGGCCCCTAACGGATGTTTCAGACCCCTTCTGGAAGCGGCACCACAAGCCCAGTGCCAGTCAACACTCCCGTTCATCGGACAAGCCGCAGGATCAGGGGATTGCCACCCGAAGCTGACCCTACAGTTCACACCAGTATGATGTGCACGTCCGTTCAAACCAGTTTAACAGGTACGGAAAACCCCCGGTGACTCGGTAAACCCTCGAAAGTCCACAGGTTCCGACACCGTTTCATGGCACCGAGCTCAAAGACGTCGACGACTGGAACGACGCGGCCAAACTACGACGTGTGTACTTCTATTTGGAGGATGGAGCACGTACCTGGTACATGAATCACAAGGAACAGATGACATCGTGACCCGAATTCCGCCGTCGGCTGTTGGATACTTACAGAAGTGCTGATCGCCACGAACAAGCGGAACGAGCGATCCAGGCCCGCATCCAGATGCCCAATGAAACTGTCATGACCTATGTGGAAGACATGATGCGCCTGTTCCGACGGGCTGATCAGAGTATGACAGAAGAAAAGAAGGTGCGTCACCTGATGCGGGGAGTTAAGGAGGAGCTTTTCGCTGGCCTTGTACGGAGCCCTCCGAACACGGTGGCCGAGTTTTTGTCCGAAGCCGTCACGATGGAAAAGATACTTCAGCATCGATCCACCCTGTATGAGCGGAAAGTGTACACGCCCACTGCTCAAGCTCTCACGACTATTGGGAGCAACACCGAGTGTCTGCGCGACCTTATCCGCTCCATAGTACGCGAGTAGCTGCAAAAGGCTGCCACACCACCACTACCTACGGTGAGTTCCATTGCAAGCATCGTCAAGGACGAGCTGCATCATGTCCTTCGTGACCCTGTGAGTCTGAATAACGCCACACCCGCCCCGGCTGACTACCACCGTGCAACCTATGCGGAAGCCTTGAAGCGCCCAGCTTCCTCTTCCCCGCTGTTTGTTCAGGCACCTCCTACGGTTTCACTTCAGTCGGCGCAGCCTCTCCAGTGCTACGAGAACACATGCACACCCCCACCCCTCGTTTACGCCAGCCCTGTGCATCTTGCGGAACAACCAGCCCACTACCTTGACGACAGACGTGCTTCGCCTCGGAAATCTGATGTTTGGCGCACTCCAGATCGCCGACCTTTGTGCTTCCACTGCGGTGAAGCGGACCATTTGTACCTCCAGTGTCCATACCGGCGCCTCGGGCTGCGCGGATTTTCAGTATATTAAGCGCCTCCTCGGTATGGCCAGCAACCGCGGGACATTGAGGACTACCTGGCTCAACAGCGCATGCCACCGCCTTCTCGACGGCAGTCGCGCTCACCGTCGCCGAGGCGCTTTTCATCTTCCCCACAGTGCCATGCTGGCGCACGGTCCTCCAGTTCCCGCCAGGAAAACTAACGCAAGCGACCCTTGGAGGCGAGGTCGCTGGCAGTCGACGTGCTGAAGACCTCCGATCGACGCTAACAGTAAAGGGTGTAGATTCAACTGAGCGATATGTGCGGCTTTCTCTGGATATACCGGTGCTGATTGACGGCAATGCAGTAGGTGCTTTAGTTGATACCGGGGCTGACTATTCGATACTAAGCGGGAAAATGACCAGACTACTAAAGAAGGTAATCACGCCCTGGCATGACTCCGTGATTCGAACGGCTGGTGGTCACACCGTCTCTCCGCTTAGAACCTGCACGAGTAGAGTTCGGGTCTGTGGTTTTACTTTTGTAGGAAGTGTCCTTGTGCTCCGTGAATGTTCACGCGACGTTATTCTTGGTGTTTACTTCCTGCAGCAGTATGGAGCTGTCATTGATCTTCAGGAGAATCGCATCCCCTTCTCAGCTGACCGAGCAATCGACAAGCAGGACGACCAACAACGTAGCAATGTTCTTCGTGTTTCTGCTGAAAGTATAACGCTTCCTCCAAGAGCCAGTGTTATTGTCGACGTCACATGCTGTGGATTGCGAAATGGTGAAGCGATTGCAGAAAGTAATTTTGAACACCTGCTGACTCAAGGTGTTTGTGTGGCTAGGAGTATCATACAGCTACGTGATGGCCGATCTCAACTGCTCGTTACAAATTTCAGCAACGAACACCAACACCGTTTCCGTGGCACTTCGTTAGCGTTTGCAGATGAATCAGGAACCGTTCCCATCTGCTTCTCGTCGGACGCAGTGAAGGCCGCCGATACGTCTCTAAACAATATCGATATCAATCCTAACTTCACACCAGAAGACCACACAGCACTGCGAAAACTCTTGCTTGAATTCAAGTCATGCTTCGCTGCTTCCTCTAAGGTGCGCCACACTTCGATCACTAGGCACAGAATCATCACTTACGACGACGCCCGCCCAGTAAACCAACAGCCTTACCGCGTGTCAGCGAAGGAACGAGAAGCCATTCGTACGCAAGTTCGAGAAATGCTTGATGATGGCATCATCGAGCCTTCCAACAGTGCGTGGCCCTCTCCGGTCGTCCTAGTCAAGAAGAAAGACGGAACGCTACGTTTTTGCGTCGATTACCGGAAGCTGAACAGCGTGGCTAAAAAAGTCATGTACCCGCTGCCACGCATCGACGACTCGTTAGACAGATTACGCCGCGCCCACTATTTTTTCTCTTTGGATTTAAAAAGCGGGCACTGGCAGATTGAGGTTGACGAGCGAGACCACGAGAAAACGGCTTTTGTGACCTATGATGGCTGATATGAATTTCGAATCCTTCCTTTTGGTTTGTGCTCAGCGCCCGCAACCTTCCAACGAATGATGGACACTGTGCTTACTGGTCTGAAGTGGCAAACTTGTCTCGTATACCTTGATGATGTGGTCGTTTTTTCTGAAACCTTCCAGCAACATCTTCACCACCTCAGGAGTGTGCTACAGGCTATTCAATCAGCAGATCTTACACTCAAACCGCAGAAGTGTCACTTTGGTTATGAAAAGCTCAAGTTCCTTGGCCATGCCCCGCCACGGTGGTCTAGTGGCTAAGATACTCGGCTGCTGACCCGCAGGTCGCGGGTTCAAATCCCGGCTGTGGCAGCTGCATTTCCGATGGAGGCGGAAATGTTGTAGGCCCGTGTACTCAGATTTGGGTGCACGTTAAAGAACCCCAGGTTGTCAAAATTTCCGGAGCCCTCCATTATGGCGTCTCTAATAATCAAATAGTGGTTTTGAGACGTTAAACCCCACAAATCAAATTCCTTGGCCATGTAGTCAACGCCAAAGGAGTCCGACCCGACCCCGACAAACTTGCCGCTGTAGCCACATTTCCGCATCCTACAGACAAAAATACTGTTCGGCGCTTTCTGGGTTTGTGCGCCTACTACCGACGATATATCAGAGGGTTTTCGAAGATAACGGAACCCTTGACTCACCTTACACGCGACGACACACCGTTTGTATGGGCTACTGAGCGACAGGCTGCTTTTGCCGAGCTACGACAGCGGATGCAATCAGCCCCTGTTCTTGCGCATTTTGACGACGATGCTGACACAGAGGTGCACACTGATGCCAGTAACATCGGCCTCGGCGCAGTGCTCGTTCAGCATCAACACGGCAAAGGACGAGTCATAGCTTATGCCAGCCGCTCACTGTCCCGTACTGAGGTCAATTACACGACCACAGAGAAAGAGTGTCTCGCAGTAGTGTATGCGATCACCAAGTTTCGCCCGTACCTCTATGGTCGTCCATTTAAAGTGGTGACAGACCACCATGCCCTCTGCTGGTTGGTAAACATTCGTGATCCCTCTGGACGACTGGCCCGTTGGAGCTTGCGTCTACAGGAATTTGAAGGGGCCATTGTATAGAAGTCTGGGCGGAAGCATGAAGACGCTGATACGCTATCGCGTGCGCCTTTAGCCAATCGAGAAGAAAAGGATGATGACGGTTTCCTGGGCGCCCTTGGCTCATCTGACTTGAGCAGACGCCAGCGAGAGGATGAAGAGATTCGACCGCTCATCGACTATCTGGAGGGTCATAGCGCCGTTATACCTCGCCATCTATCTCGCGTCATGACGTCTTTCTGCCTCCGAAATAATGTCCTGTACAAAAAAACGCCCGTTCTACGAGCCGCTTACCTCCTCGTCGTTCCGAAGGACATGCGAGACGAAGTTCTCTCCGTGTGTCATGACGAGCCCACATCTGGTCATCTAGGTTACTCGCGAATGCTCGCCAGAGTAAGTGAGGCCTACTACTGGCCCGAACTTTCGGCAAGCTTGAAGCAGTACGTTAAAAGCTGTCGTCAATGCCAGCGTTGAAAGTCGCCACCAAGCAAGCCGGCTGCATTACTTCAGCCAATTGATCCACCCCACAAGCCATTTGACCAAGTCGTCATGGACATTCTCGGCCCATTTCCTTTATCGTACGACGGCAACAAAAGGGTCATTGATGCAACTGACTATTTGACCCGCTATGCTGTGACACAGGCGATACCATGAGCCACGGCTTCTGAGGTAGCACAGTTCTTCATGTGCCACATTGTTCTGCGCCACGGTGCTCCATCTACAGTGATAACCGACAGAGGAACAGCGTTCACTGCACAGCTTATTGATGAAGTTTTTCGACTAAGTAACACTAGGCATCGAACGATGACTGCTTACTATCCGCAGAGCAACGGCTTAACCGAGCGACTAAATAAGACAGTCACAAACATGCTCTCCATGTACATCGACGTCCAACACAAAACATGGGATCGCATTTTGCCTTATGTGACGTTCGCTTATAATATCGCCGTTCAAGAAACAACCCGATTTACACCGTTTCGACTTCTCTACGGCCGTGAAGTTCAGACGATGCTGGATGCGATGCTTCCTTATGAACACGCCGATCAATTAACTGACGCAGAAGAATTTGCAGAGCGTGCCGAGGAAACTGGCCAGCTCGCCCGGCTACACATTGGTCAGCAGCAACAGGTCGATTCACGACGTTACAATATGCGTCACAATGACGTATCTTACAGTCCGGGAAACCAAGTTTGGGTTTGGACCCCTGTTCGACGCCGTGGCCTCTCCAAAAAGTTGCTCAGCAGATACTTCGGTCCGTATGAAGTATTACGCCGCGTGAGCGACGTAAACTACGAAGTGGTTCCGGACGCTACGTCGTGACGATGGGTACAACAAAAACAACCGACCTCTGACATAGTTCACGTGGTGCGCATGAAGCCTTATTTTGCGCGTTCCTAAAAAACCACTTTTCCTGTGTTTTTTTTTTTCATTTGTGCTCCGATAATTGCCTCATCATTTGTGAACTTATCGCGTCTAACATTTGATTATTGGTGCCCTTTTTCATTGTTTAAACTACTTTGTTTTGTTTTTTTGCAATCACTTTACAGCATCAGGACGACGCTCTTTTTTTGTTGAGGAGAAATATTGCCACCTACTTTTAGTAGTGGGTCGTATGCCAAGGTGAAGGCTCACACCACAGAGAAGAAAGAAGTGCACGTAGGCCCCCGCTCTGGAAAACAAGCCCAACCGACGCGCTTGGTTAGAGCCCTGTTGCTGAGACGTCAATAAACCTTGTCGACACCCCCTGGAGTGATGTGACAATATAACGGCATTTCTTACGGACAGAACGGCCATGATCACTGTGGGAGCACTCAGGTCGTCTGAAATAACCATAGGAAGTGCGGGCACCCCGCGGGGTTCCGTGATCTCTCTGTTGTTGTTTAACCTCGCCCTCATGGGTCTTCCTTGAAAACTTCAAACCATCCAAGCACTTCATCACACCATTTACACCGACGACAACACCCTCTGGGTGTGCGACGGCAGTGACGGTAGCATTGAACAGAGATTACAGGAGGGAATTGACACAGTCGAATGGTACATACAAGGATCTGGACTATCCTGCTCGGCGGAGAAATCTGAGCTACTGCTATATCGCCCTACACTTAGAGGTCGGCCAGCCAAACAACATCCCCAAGCGCAGGCACACGCTGATATAAAACTCACTGCAAGCGATGGTCGCGTCATACCCACCGTGGACAAAATCCGAGTGCTAGGGCTGATCATATAAAGTAAGGGTACCAACGGAGAGACAGTTCGCAACATTGAAGCCAGAGTGTCTAGCACGATGCGCCTCATTAGGCGCATTGCCAATAAACACAAAGGCATGAAAGAGTCTAGCATCATCAGTTTGATCCAATCATTTGTTCTGAGTCACATCACCTATACGGCGGCGTACCACCGTTGGTTCACCGCGGAAAAGTCAAAACTCAACAGCCTAATTAGGAAAATTTACAAACAAGTGCTAGGTTTGCCTCAAAACACCAGCACCGAACTAGTCTTTCAACTTGGTTTACACAATATCCTCGAGGAACTTATTGAGGCGCAACAAATGTTACAATTGGAGCGATTAGCCAAGACTAAGCCAGGCCGCCAGATTCTATGTAATCTTGGTATTTTTTACCACACTCAACACGGAGACAAACACGACATATAACGCACTATCCTTGCTAAGCAAACATACCACCCATACCAAGAAACATGCACCCTGAACACAACAAGGGCAGACGTGTCAGTAGAGCCAGAGCCATGTCAAAGATGTTTGGGCGCAACCACGAGGCAGTCTTTGTCGACGCAGCACGCTACCAGGAACGTCACCGCTTCGTGGCCGCTGTCGTAGACCACACACAACAATGCAAAAGCAGCGCGTCAATCATCACACGGAATGTAGAAAAGACAGAGGAAGTGGCTATCGCGATGGCCATAGCCCACACTAGCGCCTCATGCGTAATCAGCGACTCGCAGACAGCCGTTCGAAACTACGCCAGCGGCAGAATCTCCCCCAAGGCATTGCGGATTCTTAGTACAGGCAAAAATCACGAGGCGGACAAATACGTACACAGCTTGTGGTTCCCATCCCACACACCCCTAGGTAACGTGGAGGCCAGTCCGAATGAAGTGGCGCACAACGTGGCTCGAGGTCTTACGTTTCGAGTCACGTCAGACGGAGCAGCCACCCAAACAAATCTTTCTGTGCCGGTATGGGAATGGGACCATCGGCTCACTAAATTTAATGACATAAGTTAACACTATCGGCTGCAAAGTCGGGAGTATCCTCCGCCTCACCCCAAGCTAAATCGGGCCCAGTCCGTTCAGTGGCGGCAGCTACAAACACGCACTTACAAGAACCCTGTCATCATGCACCACATATATATCCCGACGTCTGTAGGTCTAATCTATGCCAGTACTGTACCACCAGAGCCACTCTTGACCATATCCTATGGGAATGTCCAGCATTAAACAGAAATTCCGGGGTCGCGGCCTCCAATGAAGACCTGCGGTCGCGTTAGCGGACTGTGCTGCTCAGTTGAGGCCTGACGAACAACTTTGGGCGATCCAGCAGGCCAAGGAAGCTGCCGGGAGACACGGTCTCTCCGTTGGCCCCTAGGTTGAAGTCCATCCCAGCAATCTGCCGGAAATAATTAAAGTCGATGTCTCTCTCTCTCTCTCCAAGGAGGTTACGCCCAGCGAGTATAACGTAGCAACCTTTTCCTGTCAGATAATGCTGAATTGATTTGTGGAGTTTAACATCCCAAAACCACCATATGATTATGAAAGACGCCGTAGTGGAGGACTGCGGAAATTTTGACCACCTGGGGTTTTTTGAAGTGCACCCAAATCTGAGCACACGGGCCTACAACATTTCCGCCTCCATCGGAAATGCAGCCACCGCTGCCGGGATTCGATCCCTCGACCTGCGGGTCAGCAGCCGAGTACCTTAGCCACTAGACCACCGCGGCAGGCCGATAATGCTGAATGTACATGTCAATGGCTGCTAATGGGAAATGAGGGACAGGAGAATGCGGCTATTACTTTCTTACAACTTGTGCTTCGTATCTACTTCCCTCCTTTAACCACCTCGAGTTCATGGTATATACTAGTTCAATATATTCATGGCAGTGCGGCTCAACGCTTGCTAAACCTTTCTAAAAACTAAGGAGGTCACACCCAGCGAGTATAACGTAGCAACCTTTTCTTGTCAGATAGTGTTGAATGCACATACCAATGGCTGCTAATGAAGTTCGCAGCGTGCGGCTTAACTAAAAGCCGAATGCTCCAGTCTTTCATTCCGCATTAGCAGCCATTGGCATGTACATTGAGCACTATCTTTTATTGTTCAACAACGCACAGAAGAAATCTCTTGCTGGCACCACCTTGGAGGTTAAAACTTTATACTTGTTACACACTGCAACGGCTACTATTTGTAGTATAAAAGCTATTTACAAAGGTTATTGCTAACAGAGTAAAGAAAACATTAGAATTCAATCAACCAAAGGAACAAGCAGGATTTCGAACAGGCTACACAACAATCGACCACATTCATACTATCAATGAGGTAATAGAGAAATGCTCAGAATATAACCAACGACTATACACAGCCTTCAAGATTACGAGAAGGCGTTTGATTCAGTAGAAATATCAACCGGCATGCAGACACTGCGGAATCAGGGCGTCGATGAAGTATATATAAACATCCTGGAAGAAGTATACAGTGATCAACTGCTACCGCAGTGCTTCACAAAGAAAGAACAGAATAGCAATCAAGAAGGGTGTAAAGCAGGAGGACACGATCTCCCCAATGCTATTTACCGCGCGCTTACAGGAGGTTTTCAGAAGCCTAGAATGGGAACAGTTAGGGGTAAGACTTAATGTAGAGTACCTTAGTAACCTGCGCTTCGCCAATAACATTGCATTGCTGAATAACTCAGGGGACGAATTGCAACTTATGATTACTGAGTTAGACAAGGAGAACAGAAAGGTGGGTCTTAAAAATAATCTGCAGAAAACGAAAGTAATGTATAACAACCTCGGAAAAGAGCAGCGCTTCGAGATAGGTAATAGTGCACTTCAAGTTGTAAAAGACTATGTCTACTTAGGGCAGGTAATAACCGTGGAGCCAATCGACGAGATTGAAGTAACTAGAAGAATAAGAATGGGGTGGAGCACATTTGGCAAGCACTCTCAAATTATTCCAGGTAGATTGCCACTATTCCTCAAGAGGAAGGTATATAACAGCTGTATCTTGCTGGTACTTAGCTATGGAGCAGAAACCTGGAGACTTACAAAGAGGGTTCAGCTTAAATTGAGGACGACGCAGCGAGCAATGGAAAAAAAATGGTAGGTGTAACCTTAAGAGACAAGAAGAGAGCAGAGTGGATTAGGGAACAAACGGTGTTAAGGATATCATAGCTGAAATCAAGAAGAGAAAATGGACATAGGCCGGGCATGTGGCGCGTAGACAGGATAACCGCTGGTCATTAAGGGTAACTAACTGGATTCCCAGAGAAGGTGAGCGGGTTAGGGGGAGACAGGAGGTTAGGTGGGCAGATGAGATTAAGAAGTTTGCGGGTATAAATTGGCAGCAGCAAGCACAAGACTGAGTTTACTGGCGGAACATAGCAGAGGCCTTTGTCCTGCAGTGGACGTAGTCAGGCTGATGATGATGATGATGATGATGATTATGATGATGATGATGATTATGACGATTACAACGGCTACGAGGGACCAACGGGTGCCGATATAAGGAGCTTCGCCCCTAAAAGAGGGAGACGCGGTGTTGTCTGGGTAATGCATAGGCGCGAAACGCAGCATGTCGCATATTGCGCCGGTTGCCGTCAGGCCGCGCGGACGGACGCTGGTCGTGCCTGGCGTCAGACTATAGAGTGCTCGCGTTTTGCTAACGTAGCGTCGCTGTGCCCAGCGTGCACGCGCGTCAATGCTACATTGGAGTATTCCGGGTTGGGCCCTTCATGATTCGCTCGCGGCCGTTTGGCTAGCTGCGCATATACCAAATTCGGTGTTACTTGACGTCAATGGACCGCAAAATATATGACTGGTGCATACATAATAATCCTGACACGCATGTCATGTAAGAACCTGACAACATACCACGCTTATGGCATACTCACGGCAGTTTCGCTAGCTCCCTTTATACTAAATTTGGTATTACGTGACGTGAATAGATGACAAAGGTAAACGACACATCGAAAGATTATAATCATGGCACGGAAGTCATGCACAGCCTAATTTACCTCCACCTCGCAACGTTGTGCTGATTTTGAAGTGAGATATAACATTTCTTATTCGTGCTTCGGTTATCATCGATGCCCACTGTACGTGGGATCTGCCAATATTATTTTGCTAATCAAGTAAACAACATCGATGTGCTTCATTCGAGGCTTCAAAAGTGCATGGAACACGTTAATATACGTTACTCCACACAAAATCAAACGTGTGCCGCCGGAGCTTCAGCCGTGTTTGACCATCTATGCAGGCGCGCTTGATGGTAGCGGTATTTTCCAACTCTCGTGACTTTAACGCCCTGGATGGCAGCGTGCCTTCTAGTGAGCATTGTTGGAATCACCGCCTTAAGCGGTGACCTGAGAAGTATCCACTGGCAACAATAGGGGCGTTAAGTTCATAGATTTAATAATCTCCATGGTTAAGATAAACAGCTCGAGCGCGCTTTAGTCAGTACAGTGTGCTCTTGTAAACTTAAAGGTTAAAAAGCGACTTCTGGTACGCAATAATGGAGCACGCTCTACGCGCTCCGACTCCGAGACTGTGCACAAAAGCGCACCTTGTGGGACTTCCAGAAAAACGACAATAAAGGGCTTAATAGCGTACAAGCCGGCTGCCCACGCTTCCGGCAAGGCACCAGCATTAGTGCCTTGCCGACTAAGCTCCTATAAAAAATTGGCCCAGTATCTGCATGTTTCACAGCAAATGTCGTCGGAAGACGATCGTCTTACGTGTGGAGAGGGTGAGCAAAACGATTATTTGATGTTCTGCGAGACATAATTGGTGAATTGTATTCTGGAAGCACTGCGTTAGAGTCTCGATATGTGCAGCGAAGGCAAACGTGTGCACCAAGGCACGTTGGACACGAGCGCCATCTGGCAGTTATCTTAAAACGAAGGAAGGCGTGAGTACCCACGGAGAAAGATGCACGCCTGTCTCGGAAGCGATAAGAAGTAGAACGCAGAGCTACGGCAGGTGCCACCACCATGTTATCTTAGCAAAGCATTGGAAACACTTGCCTTTTAGGGGCGAAGCTCCGTAAAGCGACACCCGTTCGTCCCTCGTCGTAGTACGTGACATGTTTTACGCTTTGACCTGCAAGGTGGTGCCGGTGGGAGATTTCTCCTGTGCGTTGTTAAACAATAAAAATTCGCAGCGTGCGCGTTAACGCAAAGACGATTCCTCCTGTCTCTCATTCCCCATTAGCAGCCATTGGCATGTACATTGAGCACTATCTGACAAGAAATGTTGCTGCGTTATACTCGCTGGGCGTAACCTTCTTGATTTTAGTAAGGTTTAGCGAGCGTTAGGCCGCAGTGCCATGAATACAGTGAACTAGTATATACCATGAACTTGAGGTGGTTAAAGGTGGGAAGCAGACACGAAGCGCAAGCCGTAAGAAAGTGTGTGTGTGTGCCACCTCTCGTTTCGTCCTTGGAATGTGCGCTGCATGGCGGTGATTCTATATGCGGAATATATAATGAAAAGATGCGAGAAGGTGGTACACGGAGTGTTGACTAGATGGACGAACGGACACACAGACAGATAGATAGATGCATGGAAGGACACACAGAGGGCTGCACGAGCGGATGGACGCATGTACGAACGCAGGGGCGGATGCATGGACGAACGCAGGGACAGACGCACAGATGGATGTGTAGACGCACGAACAGACGCACACGTGGACGGGCGGATGGACGCACGGACAGTCACACAGACGGACGCATGGACGAACGGAAGCAAGAACTAATGGACGGACGGATGCTTCGCCCCATTTTCCATCATTCGCCCCGTGGGTATGCTGCCATTTTTATTGAGCCTCGTGTTGCACTGTCAGCCCAGCGTTATAAACGCTACGGTCTTTATAATTACTTGTGTGTGCCTTCTCTAGTATAAAGACACACATACAAAACATCGACGTGTTGTTTTGGTACCTCAGATATGCGCAATATTGGCTTTTTAATTGACAATTGCACAAGCATGAACGCTGAAACTTGAGCAATACGAGCGCTGCGAATTGGGCCGGCCGTTTGAGGTATTACTTGGTGCCTCTAGAGGGATTCGAGATCGTTACGGTGGACAAACAGACAAATGCATGGGCAGACAGACAGAAAAACAGACAGACCAAAAATTTGGCGTCGAATGTTCCCTAGGAAGACTATCTTCTTTATTGTAATGACAGGAGCTCAAAAACACGCTCTTTCATGTTAACACTACAGCGGCATCGAGCGGCTATGGCGGTGTCACTGCGAAAAAGCGCGCGTGTTCAGTACTATCCGCATCGCATGAATACGAAAGTACCCGTCTCTCGTACTGAAGGCGCGCGCTTCTTTTCGGCGAGATGGTTGCAAAGGATATAGCATCGCGCCGCACTGAAAGATAACCCGAAGGCCTTCCGAAGGGCCCCCGCTTGGTGCTGTCGTTGCAACAACAATCAGTTGAGCCTCGTTCTCCACGTCATGGGGTCGGCGTACACGCCAGGCGATAGTCTAATTTACAAGAAGTTCAGCAAACGGGGTCGCCATTCATATTCAAAGAGGGAAAGCAGAAATTACGAGCAAGGAAACATAGCGCTTCATGATTCTCTAAGGAAGTCTCGCAGTATGTTCGGAGAACTTGGTCCTTCCCCTCAAACTTTGAAAGCAAACCCGGTTTGCATGATACTATCTAATACGCCATTATTGATTCCTTGCTTTATAAATATTTACGCCACTGTCATCATAATACAACGAAGCTGGAGAAATACATCTGAGTAGTTTCTCTTGCGTCCTATTAGAGCTCGGGCAGTGATGGCTTCAGCTTACGCACCAAGATTGGGCTATGCATTTGGTGCTAACTTCGAGCAGAAAACTGAAGTTGAGGCCTTAATCAGAACCTATCGAACAAGCGAATACATTCAAATTGATTTCTTTGCCGTAGCAAGACTTTCTCCCGACTACTCAACAATGCAAGTCGTAAATTGGCCTTTTAGATATGCGGAAACGTTGCTATCGATTCACAACAACTTCGTGTGTTCCCATCATGAAAGTTAGAATCTTGTATAAGTGACTCGCCTGGTCGTTGCTAGCTTTAACTATTGACAGATGATTCTCGGGAAGCAAAGAGCGCGTCGTAACTTGTGATGAATTTTTTGTACACATCATAACCTTCCACCTCCGCTGGTTGTTTGTCTTCATCGCTTAACGTTCTATATATGTAAATAACCCCAGTTCTTCCTGTCTGCATATGCTATTCAGGTTTAACGAATGGTTGCCGGTAAACAGGTTCCATGGGCCGCATAGGAGGTCGGCACGGAATCAGCCATGCGGGCTGGCTTTACGCAGAAAAAAAGTGCAGCTTTTCTTTGAATCTTACCGGACGCTGCCATCGTGTTTTCATAATGAGGTTCCGAATGCAGCTGTACCATGAATTAATGTACATACAGCAGGTGTACAGAATGAGCTGTCTCTACACTCTTCTCTGAAGTGTCCAGTGAGGAAATGCGTAGTATGCCTTCGATTGATTAAAACTAAACAGCTTCAGAAACATTCGTGAAAACATTGCTGACACAAAGCTACCAACTCCCTTCTTTTGTTGCATGGTTACATTTATTCATAACTATATATACATGTGTCCTAGTCTCAGATGTACAAAATATCACACCTTGTCACTGTATTACATCACATTTAGGCACAAAATATTCTTTATTTTAACTGTAGTCGCCATGATTCATCGTGTTATCACGATTATGGCAAAATCAAGTGTGAACCATCACTCTACGGTATAATTGACCTCGGGAAGGTGCCTCTTTGAAAAGCGATATGAACATACATCAAATAGGTAATCTTCACAATTCAATTTTCAATAATAACGTAGTGAATAGAAGCAGTCATCGATACGATACGGCTACTCCTCAAAGAGATTTGTGATAACACAAAAAAAAAGAACACGATTCCCACTGCTCCCGAAATACAAGTGTACCGACAAGTGTCGGATATCTCGATCGTACAGCATGAAGAGCTGCACGAAAACTCTTCCTACAGACTTCCATTTTTCAACGACGAAGCGCGTTATGTACGGCGCACACCAACAAACACATTTCGTGACACGCCACACAAAAGCAGCCGTTGCGTGGCACTTTTCGCACTATTCATTTTTCTGCCAGCAGAAAAAAATAAGCCCCACCCTTCAACGTCGTTTGTCAAGTGACTGCTTTGTAATAAGTGTTGAAAAAGTTCAGAAAGAAGAAAAAACATTCTTGGAGGAAATATGAGCTGCTCTAACCGGAAATATGACCCAATATCTTCGCGCGTCGAACTCCTACTATTGGGCGGGATGAAAGCACTTGCTCTGCTCGCGTGTCCGGTTTTTGTCGTCCGTGACGACAGCGAAGTGGTGTCCACTCGTCGCTTGTATACGCGGTGACATACTGTCCGCTCATGTCCTCGTATCGTTAAAACCAGTGGCGAGTGATGCCTAATTCGACTCGCATCGTGTTTTATTCCCGGATTTTCTTATCCATGGCGCTGGCGTCTACGATGCAACTAGGGAAACGGGGCATCAAGCGGGAACAGGTCGATTCGTGGATTCTTCCATCAATGCCTGCCATTATCGACGCGTGATGACAGTGGTCTTTTCAGAGTGATATATGAGGAGAGCTTCGAGATATTCGCCTGCCAACGAACACCTTTTGTTGTCAGCGAGACTACGAAGCTACAAAGTTAAAAAGCTCTGCTATATTCATCGACCACAATATATGTGCTTTTCAGAGAGGGCGCCCAGTTTTGTGTTCACAACAAAAAGAAAGGCCAGACAACGTGAAAGTTACCAAAAAATGGCCTTTCTGTTTTTTTGTAACCTGCTTGTAAGTGTTCTACGTATTTTGTTGTACTCAAGTTCGTTTAGGAACGTAAGCATGCCTGGAAATATTCCTCATAACTTGATATTTCTCCGCTGTTATAAATATTGCAAAAGAAAAAAAGAATTCGTTCGCTTTTCCTCACCCAGACATACACATTTGTCGTATGTATGTCTCATTCAAGGCAACGTTAATGCAATTAAGAAGAATGTAGTAAAAGCGGCACAGGAAACCTAATTTTCTCGTCTTCTCTCCCATAAAAGGTCGAAATGCCTAGATGATACTGCTGCTTGAAAACTACATGGATGTTTTTATCTCTTCTGGTGGGCTAGAAAAAGCAATTTTGATGTGAACTCAACTAAATTTTCTCCAATGTCAGGCAACCACTGTGACATCATTTGTTTTTTAAATAGGCGGCACAACAAAAGTCCTAGTGCTCGCCACTCACTAACAAGAAGATATGCCTATTTTGCCACACTTTCTTATTTCGTCTGTGACACCACTCCCGTGTGCTGTGGTATGCTATCGCTGTAGTCTTCGCGCATCTCGGTGCAACAAGACATATTTGTGTACCGTGTATAATGGGCCCCAGTCTTGATATACACGGTCCCCTCATAACTCCTCGCACAAAGGAAGCATTCGGTGAGATATAGTTCTCAGAAAGGCGCTGAAAGTGGCAGTGTGAAGGTGTGCTGAAAACAAACAAACAAGAAGGCTTGAGGAATAGTAAATGAGGAACGAGCTAGCGCATTCATGTAAACAAGACATAGCGTTGTTTTTCTTTTGTCACAAGGACACAGAAACAAACGACAATTTTTGGCTGAATGTGCGTGCGCACTCTACCTTTTAGGGGCGAAGCTCCTGAGGTTGTGGGTCATTTTCTACTTTGTAGTTGTAGTAATAGTAGTATGTAACAACCTCTAGTATATGAGCTGCTCAATAGATTGCGTTGTCTGCATATGTTCTTGGGAATAGCTAACTAAATGGCGTTAATGGCTTTCACAGCATATCCACGGACTGAATGATAATGAGTGGGTATAAGCGTCCGTTCGTCTGTGCGTCCATCTGTTCGCCCGTCCGTCCATCCTCCCGTTATTATGTCCGTTCATCTGTTCGTGCGCCCATCTATTCGTACGGGCGGCCGTCCATGCTTTTGTCTGTCTGTTTGTTCGTTTATTCATGATTCCATCCATCCGTCCGCCTGTCAATCTATCGGTCTATGCTTTCGACCATCCGTTCGTGCTTCCATCCATCCGTCTTTACTTCTCTCCATCCGTGTGTCCGTCCATTCTTTCGTGAGTCCGTCTGTGCGTCCTTTCATCTGTACGTGCTTCGGTCCGTCCGTCTCTCCTCGCGACCGTGCGTCTGGACAGATGAACACTTCATTTTATCATTTCATCCTCACTTCATCATCATGCATTTATTATTGGGCGTACAACTTCTTGAATGTGTAATCTAATTTTTTTCTGGTATCTCTGATTTACGTCTCAGAAATTGACCTGCTCATGAGCGCGGTATTCTGAAAGTGCTGAACAAATTTCTTACGTGAGACTGAACTGGATAAGCGACTAATGGTTGTTTTTGAATTTTCATAGCTTTTCTTGATTACCGCATTCCTCCTCTTATCACGAGCACCACTTATTCCATTTCTTCCCCGCCCCCTCCTCTTTCGTAACACCAATGAATTCAGCCCAAGGTGTCTGTGACTGTATCTGACTGTATGTCGTTTTCATGATAAACGCATGGATTTAGAGCGAGTTCTTGTCTTTACAGTTTCGACATAAGTGTCGCATCAGCGACTGAGTGTATCTTAAACAGAACCTAACTGCGCAAAAAATAAACGTAAAAGCAACCTAGAAATGACGTTTAGGCTTAGGAATAACCTAAAATTAATCAGATAGTCCTGATTATCATTCAGTTTCACTATTTCAAGGTTTCAATGACTGAATGCTCCATACAAACTTCGCATTTTGCTTTTTTTTGTGGTTCTCACACGCATAATTTCAAAGGGGCGTAAAGTAAGCAGTTGGTCGAGTGTCATTTTTAGCTCCGTATACCATCTCTGAATGAAATCTTATGGTGTGAGCATACCCGCTTTGCCACCTCTTGGGACTGCCACTGCACGGCGCCATCGCCAATATGGGTTTTCGTTGCCCCTATTTGTGCAGCCTGCAAAGTCACCGTCTTCAAGAGAAGCTTGAAAACGGCAATTATTTGACCGGACATGTGTTAGGTCCTCCTCTATGCCTACTTCTTTTTCGAGAAAGTATAGCAGCGAACCAGTATCACTTTTTTACTATCAAAATCATTGCCTGACAACGCTACTTAACTAGACCTCGGCAGCATGCGTTTATTAAACTCGCACCTAAATGTCTTTCTCAATGACCAAGAGTTGCGTTCTTACTTCACTGTCTCTCTTGCTTAGCTAAAGTCCTGTGATTGCGACCAAGACGATTTGGACCTTCTATGCTATCGGTAAGCTTTGCTTGGGTTTCTTCTATAATTTTTCAATCTTGAGTCCATGACAGAGCTTTCGAAGGAGCATTGATTGAGAAGGTAACGGGGCATAAATAAATGAATGCTGCCATTCATAGCAAAAAAATGTACTTTAAGGTAATTGACAGCTAAATTGCTACAGAATAACGAAAAACACATATATGCTTCAGCCAAATTTGTCTTTGCTGTATCTTTTTGTGCACAATTCGCACAAACTACCTGAGATTTATTGTCTAGTGAAGATAGCCCCTACGAGCACGAATAGTATTCTCGTAACACATTCGTAGGGAAAAGCGCACTTTAAGGTAAATGACAGCTGAATTGCCACGGAATAACAACAAACACATAGGCTGCAGCCAAATTCGTCTTTGGCGTATCTCATTGTGCACACAAACTAATTGAGTTTTATTGTCTAGTGAAGGTAGCACGTACGAGCCCAAAAATACCCTTGTAACACATTCGTAGGCCATATGAAAAAAGAACACGCTTCGAAATTGATTCCCGTAGAAGCGCAGCCAACATTCCACATTCCCTTAGCTTAATAGTTACCTTAACTTAAATGTCTTTATCCCGTTTTTCAGATCCCTGTGCTCTTTAATAAAATTCTCAAATGATACACTGCTTGAGATTATCTTAATCTCCACCTGTCTCCACTTCCATCGCGTTTGTTCTATCCACGTGGAGGAAGTATATTTCTCCGAAGCTCTTGGACTGGAGTGACCCTATACCATTTATTATCTGCGCTAAGGGTTCCACCGGAAACTTACGCACAATATGAGCTGCACGTATTCGGCTCCCTTTCGAGAACTGAATTGCTTAACAAGTACATGCGATGTGTTCTGGACTATGGTCCATCTGAATATATATTGAAAAATGAAGGACTACACAAATCATACTTGAAAGTGAAGTGGCAGACCATTTTGCAGAATGGCTGCCGCAAGTTGTAATTCAAGCCCAGCTAGTACTTCGTAAAAATGACTTACATACTTCACACGCCTTGCAGCGAGTAGTAAACAAATAAAAAGAACATACGGAAGCCCCGTAGCTTTTATATTACTTCTGTTTCAACAAAAAAAGCAAAACAACAAGGAAGCCTCTCACGCGCGTGTTCACGCCTTTCCCACTGAATTGATCAAAATGCATCACGTTGAAGTTGCAAAAACTTTGAGCACAATTTGAACGGATTCGTGACTAGTAAATCAGACTTAAAGACTCCAACTATATATGTTCGCTCCAACAACATATTGAATTGAGTTCAAAACCTTAGTCAGATTCTTTCTTCAAAGCAATACATTTTTTATAAAACATTTGAGACTCTAACGTTGTCTTCAACAAAGTATAAAGCAATCAACAATCTAAAAAAGCAAATTGAGGTATACTGAAGCATAAAGAACCTTTCACAAACGGCACTGAGCTTACTATGTGCGTGCTACTAAAGGGCAGTTTCTTTAGAGCAGTGAACATGCTTCGCTCGTGTTTTAAGTGAAGGTGAGTAAGCTTGCAAAAACCTGAGTAATGGCTAGAGTAATGACAGGGGGTTCCCTCTTTTTCAAAACTGCTTTAATAATGAGTCGACTGATGATCGTTTATAAAGCCCACTCTTTCATCAAGCGGTGTTCTTTTATCAACAAGTAGAGCCTAGAGTACCTTCGTAGGCTTCATCACGTCCAGGGAAGCGTGGTGTGCTTGCAAAGGGCAGACGGTGAATCATTTTTTTTTTACTTTTATAGTATAGGAACAAGACAAGTTAAAATTTTGCTGGATATTATTTGTCCCGTTCAAAAAAAACGCCAGGCCTGCCCAGAAGGTGCCGAATAGTAACAACAAAAATATAAGAGCGGCCTTTCAAAGCCCTTTTTAAACATTCAGTGGATAACTGCTGTAAACACACTTGCTAGATTCCCACTACGACATTAATAATAATAACTTCTGGGTAGTACACCAGCACTCGCTGCGCCAATTTTCGTCATTCTTCTGAGAAATGCGGTATCCGCTAAGCTATTGCGAATATTGTAGTGCCAATTTTCATACAGTGACTGACGACCATGAGAAGTTATGTCTGAATTGGTTATGCGTCGTAGTTAATGGCTGAACAAAAGCAAGATTTCGTAATGCATTAGAACGTTATACGACCAACTTGTTACGCTGTTCGCACTGTGCGACGACTGCTTGTTCTTTCGCTGTTTCGAAACGCTTTATGAGTCGTAGTAGTGCGATTACTTTCCTGACATCAAGCCTGCCTAAGGCAAGTTTGCCAACAAGTCTCAAGCACCGGCTTGACTGAGTGGTAGAATACTGGGCTGGAACCCAGCAGACCCGGGTTCGAGCGCTGTTGTGTCATTGGTACTACGTTTTAAATAAGAAACATTTCTTAGCAAACTTCCGCGACATTAGGCGTATCTATCAAGCTCTCCTTGCCGTCTCAATTATTGTATCGATACATAAACTAGTACGACATAACATCTCTGTATGGCGAGCCCAATTGAATAGTCATAATCGAAAAATCCAGACATGTGTCTCATGAATGTTATGACTCAAATATCATGGTCTTGCTGCTTTTGAGGGGGTTTCACTCGCATGACATTTTGCATGATTGGTATGGTATGACATGACTACATGACGAACATAAAAAAAAGACCCTAACGTGAAAATCATGACATTCGTGAAACGTGAAATTCGTGGACGAGAAAATCATGACTAGCCATGACTACATGCCACTCTTATAGTGAGCAAGCGGTCGTTTCGCTAGGTTCTCATAAAGAAAATTTGGTATTACGCGACGTAAATCGATGACGAAGGCACATGGCTGGTGCAAACATGATAATCATGTTATGCATATAATGTCAGAACATGACTACATGCTACGCTCATAGTGCGTTCGTGGCCGTTTTGCTAGCTCTATATATCACATCAACATCGTCATCAGCCTGACTACGTCAGCTGCAGGACAAAGGCATCTCCAATGTTCCGCCAGTCACCTCGGTCCTGTGCTTGCTGCTGCAAATTTATACCCGCAAACTTCTTAATCTCATCTGCTCACCTGACCTTCTGTCTCCCCTGAACCCGCTCACGTCACCTGATACTAAAATTTGGTGTAGCGTGACTTCAATATAGGACTAAGGTACATGACACATCCAAACATGATAATCATGGAATGGACGTCATGTACGGCAAAGTTTTGTCCGCTTAGTAGCGTGCTAATTTTAAAGTATCGTATCAACCTTCCTCATTCGTGTTTCGCATATTTTTGACTTCCTCAGTACGTGGGATCTGCCAATTTAATTTTTTTTCCAATTTCGCACGATATAGTTACGAACATCGGTGGCTATGGCAGCGGACAACTACGGCACCTGCATAAGACCCCAGTTGTGAATTCATAACAGCTCTCGCTGTAATATAACACGTTAAACAGGAGGTCAACCATGCTGCGAAAACGCTGCCCCCCCCCCCACATCCACGTCCTCAACAACAAAAAACAATGAAATTTAAAATTTTATTTACCACGATAAACAAAAAAATAAGGTCTACCAGCTGTACGTTACTCAGCGAAGGCAACGCAATAGTTGAGAGGGCCGGACCATTTTTGACGTTCCTGCTTCAATGGACGCAATGACTGCGGCTTCACTCAGACGTACATGACCGCAGAAAGCTCCCGGGAATCGCCCAGACCGCACCTTCTCTCTTCACACGCGCACAAGCACGCGCACAAAAAGACAAACCATGAAACAAAGCATAACAATAAACCGCCTCAAATAAACAGAGGCAATGCCCGCGACACCGGGGTCATCAAACGAAACAACATGGTGAACTATACAGTCACGACGAACTTTGACCACTCCTCCGAACAACCCCCCTATAGAGAAGAGCATAAAGTTGACAGAGGGCTCAAAGAAGCCACAAAGAAAAAAAAGTCTCCCGGGGCACAAGAAGTTTACAACGCTGACAATATTTTTTTCTGGCCCCGACGAGATGAACGAGATGGAAGCTGCACTGCCAGTTTTACAACTTGTTACGTCGTAAAAGAGACCGTAATATGCGGAAGGTGCGAAAGTCCTGTTTTTTCTTTTTTTTTGGTTGTAGCATTTTTCTCGCTCCTTTCATTTTCCCACCAGTACCATTCTGGCCTTTGCAGTCACTGCGCATGACTTCGTGGTTTGGTGACAAAACAACGAATTGAAGGAGGAAACTCAATTTATTTTGACGTTGCAGCGAAACGAACCGTCTTTACTACCTTCAGCCCGGTCCTTACGCTAACCTGCTTAGCAAAGTTCAGGTACGGCTTTGCGCGGAAAAAGCGGTGTGGTGACCACAAGGAAATTCTGCGAGGAATTGATACATGGCAAACTTCCGTAAATAGTTGTTTGGGTCTGCGTGCTCACACATGTGCGCACAATACCTCAAGGTTGTGAATCTTAACATAAACATGTATTCTTAATTGATGAGTCTATTTGGTTTTCAAAAGTAAAATGTGTAATGTGAATAAAACACCATGTACTGCTCTCTGTAATAAACTGTAATGTAGGGACCTATTTGTGGCAGCAGGGAATGCAGACACAGGCACTAGTGGTCTCGATGTTTCCGACAAGGTATGAATATTCATGTGCCCAAGCGCCTGGTACGAAAAGGGGGCTTTCTTTTTCTTTTTTGTCTTTTCTTTCTTTCTTTCTTTCTTTCTTTCTTTCGTTGCATTGCACTGCACTATGCTCCCTCGTAACTCATTTTTTCCACTGGGCCAGCAATGAGACCATAATTCTTGTGGTTAGCCACGTGACAGGTACTACAGGCAACCACCTTTTTTATCCTCCTGGAAACCCCCCTTCTTGCGTAGCTTTCAGCGTCCTCACTAGTGAGAAAAGGAAAAAGCCCTCGGGGTGAGTGATGAATTCCTGCAACTCATCTAGTACTTCACGGATTTTATACATTTTTGCAGCAGTTCATCTGAGGAGCAAAATTCACCATCCATTGCCCCCTGTACATATAACCAGCGGAAGCTGAAACGTGTGGCCCTGGTATTTAGCAGTGGTTTCGACCCGACGTTGCACTGAAGCGTTTCACAATTACTGTTTACATGTTTGTGCTTCTTTATGAGATTACGCACATCTCAGACTCGGATTTGCCACACCATTTATTATATACCACACGGTGTCCCGCAGGATCACCTGAAGGAATTTATTGAGCTCTTAAATACAGTGCGCTTTCACAGTGCGTTACATAAGTGAATGTTCTCAAACCACAGGCGTTCACAAACGTCACAGCCGAAGCCAATGTGCCGCTGAGAAAACTCCCGCGGAAAGCGTTGTTTGCCCCCGCGAACGCGTTCTCGCAATCTTCACACTGCCGTCGCAAAGCCGCGTTGTTGCAAAAGTCCCATGTCGCGAGGCAAATCGGCGGGGAGCTTTCAGGAGAAGCTGTTGTACGCGGGCTCAGCCCCACCGCTGTGACGACGTCACTCACAACGCAGCCGAATGGCGCACATGCTTAGGAAGGACATAACTGATAAGTTATAACAAATCCAATGGTGACCACTCATGAATCCACTGCCGAACGGATTTTCGTTTTTTGTAGCCATACACAGAGCTGGAGTAAGCGCTATTGGGGAAGCGATTCGACATTTCCTCCGAAGAGTGCTGCATGGAGCCTTTAATCATCATCATTGTTGTGCAGAGAGACGATATGGTGGCGGATGAGGCCATGCCGTGGTCACAGTTTTATTGGTACATGGGAAAACTTCAATATTGAAGAGAGCGTAAACCGTAATAAACCGTAATAGAGAGGTAAACCGTAATAGAGAGAGGTAAACCGTAATATTGAAAGAGTGGCGAGTTCGGACACGGTACGTGGGCTCTTGGCCAGAAGCATCTGGAAGGCGTCGTCGTCTATCCCCTTCAAAATGTGTTTGATCTTGTCTGCATCAATCATTGAAGGGTCAAGGTGCTTGCACAAGTCGAGCACATCCTTGATGTATAGCTTGTGAAGCCTTCTCCCGGAGGCTTTGCGCTTCCCCACAGGCGCTGTTCGGCGCGAAGCTTTCGTACCTCGGGGCGACAAAACACATCGGAAATGCGAGCTTAAAGGCACCCCAAGTGGCGAATTCCGAGTGGTGGTTGTTAAACCAGAGACTCGCCACATCTTTCAGGTTGAAGGGTACATATTGTAGCTTCGAAGGGTCGTCCCACTTGTCACTTGCGCCTACCTTTTCAAATGTCGACAGCCACTCTTCTACGTCTTGCTCATCAGTACCGTCGAGAAAAGGTGGATCGCGCACGCGTGGCGCAGTGGGCATGATGACCATCGGAGGCTGGGTCGTACCTTGCTGGGTATTTTCTTCAGCCATGTCTGGGATGGCAGGTAGTTTCCTGTTGCGGAGTTCCAGGTTGAGTTACCTCGCACCTCCACCACTCTTAAACGGTGTTTATTGGAGTAAGTATATAGTACTTGCACAGCAGGTCTTTGATGTGGAAAGCGGGCGGCAGCAACCGACGCAAGAAACACAACGGTCGGGGGAACAGCTCGCGCTCGGCTCCTCTTGCTACAAAGGCCTCTCCCATTTTCCACCAGTTTACTTGGTCCTGTGCTTGCTGTTGCGAATTTATACCCGCAAACTTCTTAATCTCATCTGCCCACCTAACCTTTTGTCTCCCCTAGCCGCTTGCCTTCTCTGGGAATGCAGTTAGTCACCCTTAATGACCAGCTGTTATTCTGTCTACGCGCTATATGCCGAGCCCATGTTCGATTCTTCTTCTTGATTTCAACTATGATATCCTTAACCATCGTTTGTTTCATAGTTCACTCTGCTCTCTTTTTGTCTCTTAAGGATTACACCTACCATTTTCCCTTCCGTTGCTCGCTGTGTCATCCTCAATTTAAGCTGAACCCTCTTTGTAAGACTACAGGTTTCTGCTCCGTAGCTAAGTTACCGGCAAGATACAACTGTAATTACCTTCCTCTTGAGGGATAGTGGCAATCTACCTGTCATAATTTGAGAGTGCTTACAAAATGTGCTCCACCCCATTCTGTTATTCTAGTTATTTCGATCTCGTGGTTCAGCTCCGCGGTTACTAGCTGCACTAAGTAGACAAAGTCTTTTACAACTTGAAGTGCACTATTACACTGTACGCAAAAGTTAGCCGAGATGGGAGTTTCTCCAGCACATGAGCCCACAAAACTCCTCTGCCCATTTTATTTACTTCCTGGTAGGGTGTGAACTCGGCACATGTCGTCGTGAAACGCCACCTGCTTAATGACAAAGTTTATGAACGACACGACTTTGTTAAACTCCCCAAGGAGTTTCAGGTCACGTGGTTACAAACTCCCTATGGGAGCTTAAAAACCCTCTTTGGGCGTGACGTGTGTGTGTGTGTGTGTGTGTGTGTGTGTGTGTGTGTGTGTGTGTGTGTGTGTGTGTGTGTGTGTGTGTGGTGTGTGTGTGTGTGTGTGTGTGTGTGTACGGGCATATGTTAGCACGTTGGTGTGAAACACTGGTGCTTTGTGTGGCTAACCGTGTGAGCATCTGTCAGCAAGCAACGAAATTATAAATGCAGCGAAGAATTGCAACAACCGGTTGGAATTTACTGTGAACATTTCAATATATTTCGCACCGTTAAACCACGCTGCACATTGGTCCGAATCCTCAACAATACGCCGTGAATGCCGCGCTTCAAAGGGCCGAGTAACAAAAAAATTCAAAGAATAAATAAATGGTAGCAAAAGTGAGCTATTACGATCGTCAGCGGCTGCTCCTGGAGTTTAACAGCGAAAAACTTTGAAGCGGCCTGAAGTAGGCTTCGCTCGACTACGGCAGGCTGGCCGGCAACCGGTGTGAGATGCGCCGGCGACGCGCTCGCGCCGTCTCCGCCGATAGTGGCTTCTCGGAGTGTCACCGGTATTTCACCCACTGTAACATATAAGTGGTAAGAAGGCCTCACTATGCCATCGGTATCAAGCCGGCATCGTATCGAGCTCGCACTGCGCGCCGACCACTGTGGCAAGCGCTTCGAGCTAGCACCGACCACCGGTGTGGCAAAGAATGTGTCTCACAAAAAAAATCACAGCATATCCACGGAGTGAATGATGATTGGTGGGGCGCAGCGTTCGTCAGTCTGTCTGTCCATTCGTTCTTGCGTCCGCCTATCTGTGTGATCCTTGGTGCATCTGTCCGTTGTTCATTCGTCTGTCTGTCCGTCCGTGCGTGTGTCAGTCCGTTCGTCCGTCCATATGTCCTAGAGAAAACTCCAAGCACAGCCATCTCACATCTTTTCATCATGCATTCATCATATACAAGTGCCCCCAATCCAGCAGACATTGTAAGGACCCGCTATTTCGGGTATGTGCCACTGGTGGTTACGTACTACGAGGGACGCACAATCGACGCCATAAGGAGCTTCGACTCTAAAATAAAGGCTGCTGGTATGAATAACAGTCTTCTGCGCCTTGCGACTGCAGCTGTCAAATGACTAACTACAAGGCGGCGTACGAATGTCAGCGATTGCACCGTAAAACGTCGAAGTGGTTCGAAGTAGGCTTCGCTCGACCACGGCAGGCTGGCTGGCAACCACTGTGAGAGTTTCGCCGGCGACGCGCTCGCCCCGTCTCCGCCGGTGGAGAGTTCTCGGAGTGTTACCGGCATTTCACCGGCTGCAACATCTAAGCGGTAAGGAGGCCTCGCTATGCCATCGGTATCAAGCCGGCATCGTATCGAGCTCGCACTGCGCACCGGCCGCCGTGGCGAGGTCTACGAGCTAGCTAGCACTCACTACCGGCAAGGCAATGAATGTGTTTTACAAAAATAAAGGCTGCTGAAATGAATTACAGACTTCTGTGCCTTGCGGCCACAGCTGTTAAACGACTAACTCGAAGGCGAGCGCTGAACGAGGCGGAGACACACAGAAACATCGTACGGCATGCATGCATGCCCATGCAATGCATGCGAGCAACGGGAGCAGCGACTGCGAACCGCCTCGTTAGTTTAACCCTATCGCTCCGTATCTTAAACTGCGTAGATAGCGGACACCTATTTATGTGCATGGAAAAAGAACGAGGCATAAACTGAACATCAGCAAGCATTTTGTGATCGCCTGTGTCGTTCATCAAATCAACGTGCCGTACTCGTGAGTGAGGCCTAATCGTCGAACGCGGTAGCGGCGGTCTACCTCGGTTCATCGCTCGAGCTGCTGAGTGTGCCTCGTTAATGTGTTCATTCAAGGCCGCGCAGGCTTTGTGTAAGATTCAGTGCATTTTACGGATCCACAAACAGTACTGCTAATGCAAGTTCAGCCCGTACGATAAAGCGAAAACTGATAAAACTTTTTCGCTATAGTTAAAAAATATTGAATATTAGGCAGGCTTATGATAAAAGGCACGTGCATTGAAGTGCTTATATCAGGCCACCGCAACTTCATACTTACGCCTTGCGTGTTTATTCCTTAATTATTAGCAGAAAAGGGTTCCTTCCAGGCTACATGGGAGGTCAGAATGTGGTGCCTATATATACCCGGTGACTGAATGGTAGGTGTGCACTGCAGGTGACAAGTTGTGGTGAGTGTGAGTGTTGTAATATCCCGTCAACGTTGTGAGCATGTTTGCGTACTGTAATCATTGTTGTGTGTATCGAAGGTAATGGAATAAAAAAAGCCCTTCTTCTGCATGGTATGGCTGCTGACGTATTTTTTTTTCTCGGTCAATGCAAACAATTTACTCCAATACTTACCTGAAAAAGTTCCCCGATGGATGTAAATAAAAACTCCCCAGGCACCATGCAAAACCCCCTACTGATGGGGAGTAAATTTTTACTCCCTCTGGACGGTGTTATAAAACTCCCATCGGAGCATGCGCCAGAGGACAAGGTCATTTGCTACCATGTCGGCTTATTTCTGTTTACAGTGTACCTACCTTGAAGCGCTCCTCCCTGCTGGAGTTGTTGTACGTTACTTTCGTTTTCTGTACATTAATCTTAAGACACACCTTTCTGCTCTGCTTGTCTAACTCCATAATCATGAGTTCCAATTCGTCCCCTGAGTTACTCAGCAATGCAATGTCGTCGGCGAAGTGCAGGTTACTAAAGTACTCTCTATTAACTCGTATCCCTAACTGTTTCTATTCTAGGTCTCTTAAAACCAATTGTAAGCACGCGGTAAATAGCATTCGGGAGATTGTATCCCCCTTCTTCTTGATTGGTATTCTCTTCTTGATTGGTACACTCTTCTTGATTGGTATTCTGTTGCTTTCCTTATGAAGCACTATGGTAGCAGTTGATCCCCTGTAGATTTCTTACAGGATGTTTATATATGCTTCACCGACGCCTTGATTCCGCAGTGTCTGCATGACTGATGATATTTCAACTGAATCAAACGCCTTCTCGTAATCAGTGAAGGCTATGTATAGTGGTTGGCTGTATTCTGAGCTTTTCTATATTACCTGAATGATAATATCAATGTGGTCGATTGTTGAGTAGCCTGTTCGAAATCGTGCTTGTTTCTTTGGTTGATTAAATTCTAATGTTTTCTTAACTCTGTTAGCAATTTTCTTTGTAAATAGCTTGTATACTACGGAAAGCATGCTGATCGGCTTGTAATTCTTCAAGTCCTTGTCATCTCATTTCTTATGTATTAGGATGATGTTAGAATTCTTCCTAGACTTTGGTACTCTTCCCGTCACTAGACACCTCGTAAACAAGGTGGCTAGTTTTTCGAATACAATCTGCCCTTCATCTTTCAGCAGATCTGATGTTACCTAATCCCCACCAGCAGCGTTGCCTCTGCATGTTCTCCTTGGCTTTTCTGACTTCATCTATCATTACTGGTGGGGTGTCATCTGGGTTACTGCTAGTTTTTATGGTATTAAGGTCGTGATTGTCTTGGCTACTGTACAGATCTCTGTAAAACTCCTCCGCTATTTTAACTATACTATCTATATTGGTAGTTGTTTTGCCTTCGTTGTCCCTTACTGCATACAACCGATTTTCACCTATCTGAGGTTTCGTCTTCACTGCTTTGACGCTTCCTCCATTTTTCAGAGCGTGTTCAATTCTCTCCATGTTATACCTTCTTACATCGGATACCTTACGCTTATTATTCAACTTCGAAAAATATGCCAGTTCTATTTTGTCTGTTGTACTTGAGACTTTCATGCTTTGACGATTCCTAATGAGATTATTTGTTTCCTGGGAAAGCTTGCCAGTGTCCTGTCTAACTACCGTGCCTCCAACTTCCACTCACACTCCGTAATGATACTCGTCAAATTATTCATTGTATCGATGCTAAGGTCGGTTTCCTCGATAAGAGCCGAGTACCTGTTCTGAAGCGGGTCTCCGAACTGCCGTACTTCCCTCACAGTGCTAGCTCATTGATTGGCTTCTTGCGTATCAGTTTCCGTCGTTACATCTTCAAGTCTAGGTGGATTCGAGACCGTATCATTCTATGGTCACTTGTGAAGTTTGTTGGTGAGGTTCGTCGCGCCGCAGAGCGTGTGACGCGTTGCGGATGGAGGAGACGGTATCTGACGTTAACAAACCACACTACAATTGTATTTGACAGCATACACACACGAAATACATAAAGCGGCAGCGTACACTACTAGTCAATTGTCTCACGTGGCGGTGCTTGGGGACCAGGAGGCTGTGGGCTGGTTGCGTCCCTGTGATGACGTAATCGTCGTCGGGTAGATGTCCGGTGTGGAAACGACGTAGCAGCAGCAGGGGTTAAGGGCCGAGTGAACGAACCGTCGCTCGGTAGCCGGTAGCCAGACAGGGCTCATCCGCGCCAGGCCAGGACCTTGCGACGCTCGTCTCGACGGCGGTGGACAATCTGGAACCTCGCGCGTAGGTGCGGGTTCTCCGAGAGCAGCAGGCCGCGTCCCAGGTCTTGCCAGGCGAGGACCGTGAGGCGCTCGCTGTCCCGAAGACAGGCGCCCTGTGTATGCGAACCTCGCGCGTAGATGCGGGTTCTCCAACAACCTGCCGCCCGTTCTGCCGGCGTTCCAAAAAAAAAAACTGTCTCGCCTGCGCGCGCCCTTCTTAATCTTCTCTGCAGCCCGAGCTCCTTCGTTTTTCTCCCCTTCCAGCGATCGGCCACTCCGTCGTCTGCTCTCGCTTTCCCTGCTTCGTCACATTACCCCCCCCACTTAAGAAGGTTCTTCGCTGTGAAGAACTTGCAGCTGCCACTGGACCCCTTGGGACACCGTAGTACACGCGCACTCGGAGCACTGCACTACACTTCCGAGCCCCGCACACTCGGCACACATAAGAGACACAAAAGTTGTCACCAGTGTTCAGGGCCCCGCACACCCGACACTCTCAAAGGTACTCGCAAGACGAGATGAAAGTTGGTCCGTCACGGTAAGTAATGTGCACCGAAAAAAAAAAAATTCCATCAATTATACCCGACACTGCGAAATCCTCAAGCCGTGTAGCGATGATGTTCATGCGCTTGGCAACCGGCTCATATAGTCTGCTCCTACATTCTCACTGCCTTTTATATATTCAACGCTGAAGTCGTACTCCATGAGTATGAGGCTCCAACGTAGAACACGGCTGTTGATGTGTTTGGCGGAGTTGATGTAAACGAGAGGCTTGTGGTCGCTTTGTAGTATGAACGTTCGCCCGAACAAGTAAATATGAAATTTCTGGATGGCCCACGTGAGTGCCAGGGCTTCGCGCTCGATTGTCGAATAGGCAGTTTCTCGTGGTTGCAGTCGTCGGCTAGCGTACGACACTGGGTGTAGCATAGCACCATGCCGCTGCATAAGTATGGCACCTACGCTTGTTGACGAGGCGTCGGTGCGAAGTACAAAAGGCTGAGCGAAATCGGGTGCTCTCAAGACAGGTTGTGTAGACAGCATGGTCTTGAGTGCATCGAAGGCTTTCTGTTCCTGCACTCCCCAAATTACTTTGTTAGGGGCTCTCTTTTTAGTCAGTTCAGTTAATGGTCCTGCTATCTCGGAGTACTTGTGGACGAAATCTCTGTAATAGCCCGTAAGTCCAAGGAAAGAGCGTACTTCTTTTTTCGTCTGTGGGCGCTTGGCTGCCCGTATTTTATCAAGGGTTTCGATCTGGGGTTTGATGATGCCATTTTCGACGTGATGACCGAGGAACTTTACTGACCGCTGACCAATCTCACTTTTCGTTGGTCGAATCGTCAACCCGGATTCGCTAACTCGTTGAAGAAAGGCTTCAAGTGTGGCCACGTGTTCTGTCCACGTCTCGGTTGCAACGAGCACATCGTCGAAGTAAAAGTAAATATGGGGTATATCTGCTACCACCTTCCTCATTAGACGGTTGAAGACAGCTGGGGCGGTTTTAATGCCAAACGGCATGAAACGAAACTGATAAAGGCCTGCTGATGTAGAAAACGCTGTCATTGCTTTGGACTCTTCATGCATCGGGACTTGCCAATACCCTTTAGCAAAGTCGAACTTAGAAAAATATCGTGCCTTCCCCAGTTGTCCAAAAATAACATCAACTCGAGGTATGGGCTCATTGTCGTTCAGCAGTATCTTGTTGAGTTGCCGGAAGTCAATGCATAGACGTATTGTCCCGTCTTTTTTCTTGACAACTACTATCGGCGACTGGTAGGGAGACTCAGATGGCTCGATGATGCCTTGCTTCAGCATGTCTCTAATTTCTTGTTGAACTGCCTCTTTGGTAGCAAACGGTAGTGGATACGGCCGTATGTTCACTGGTGTATCCGTTGCGACATTCAACTTGCACTGGGTGAGATGTGTTCTGCCGGGAATGTCGGTGAATACATTCTCGTAGGTATGCAGTATTCTAGCGATCTGCGTGCGCTGTTTAGTAGAGAGTGCTTCCGATATGTTCACATCGGCAGCAGATTCTTTTTGCTGAAAAGGTACGCATGGTAGATCGTCGTGCTCAGTATCATCAGCCAGACACGCGACTGACGCTTCTTTTGTTGGCTGTGGTACCGATGGTCGTTCTTGATATTTTTTGAGGAGGTTGACGTGAAACAGAGATGTTCGCGTTCCTAAATCAATAACGTAATCCACGTCATTCTTCCTCTCTAGAACTGTGAAAGGCCCTTTCCATGTTAGAATCAGTTTGTTGTTGTCCGACGGGAGTAGCAGCAGCACCTTGTCTCCAACAGCTAAACGCCGTGGTCTAGTCTTCATGTCATAGTGCTTCTTCTGCACAAGTTTGGCTTTCTGCAGCTCCTCCTTGGCTAGACGACAAGTGTTTTCAAGACGTCTCCGCAGGTCAACTACATAGCCGTACGAGGTCTTCGTCTCATCATCTAGATGATTACCAGTCCACATCTCTTTCAATATTGACATGGGCCCTCTGACGTAACGGCCATACAGTAAGTCAAACGGGGCGAAGCCCAAACTTGACTGCGGAACTTCTCTATATGCGAAAAGTAAAGGCGCTAAGTACCGGTCCCAACTTTTCGGGCACTCTTGACACATTCGTCTTATCATTCGTTTAAGTGTGCCATTGAACCTCTCGACAAGACCATTTGCCATGGGATGATATGGTGTCGTCGGCAACTGTGTGAAGGATAGAAGCCTGCTGAATTCGCGCATTAGGTGGGACGTAAAAGACGTGCCTCGGTCGCTGATGATTTCCTGAGGTACCCCCACTCGCGAGAACATCTCCAACAGTGCTTCAGCGATCCTTTCTGTTTCAATGCTTGGCAGCGCCACCGCATCAGGATACCGCGTTGCCATGTCCACCATTGTCAAAACGTATCTATTCCCTTTTTCTGACTTGGGAGATAATGGTCCCACAATGTCAATGGCCACTCTCTTAAACGGTGTATCAATGACGGGGGTTTTACCCAACGGTACTCGCCCAACTAAGTGTTTTGGGAAAGTTCTCTGGCACGTGTCGCACGATTTCACAAATCGTGTGATGTCAGAAAGTACCCCTGGCCAATAGAACTCCTCGAGGATACGGTCTGTTGTGCGTTTATACCCTGATGGCCCGCAAGAATTCCTTCATGAGCCATTTGCATTACACAATGGCGGAGGGCTGTAGGTACAACAAGTTGTTCAGTTTCTCTCTTCGATCTGAGCTTGTGCCTCCTGTATAGAATTTCTTCTTTTGTAAAGAAAAGAATCTCGGCAAACCTGGTCTGGATGGGTTTATCGACGGCCTCAAAGCATTTCTGTAAGCTAGCGTCATCCCTCTGACTTTTCTGCAAGTCACGTGCACTCATATCTAGGGGACTTATTGTTGGTACCGGCAGGCGACGAGAACTCTGTCCGACTGTCGCGGCGACTTCGTTTTCCTTTGATTGCCTCGCAACCGAAGTGAATGCATCTGTAGTATAAGATCCAGTCAGCGATCCGTCGTCCGCTCCCACCCTAGATGATATTTTCATCGGACTAGCTGGACGTAGGTGTCTTTTCCAATCTTGATCAGGATCGGAGGCGTCACGGACCCCTTGGACGTTTCCCAGAACGACGTCATACAGTGGGTCATCCATGCAGATCGCGCGAGTCTTGCCTGAGAAAAAGGGTGAAATAATTCGCACGTCTGCCTCCGGCAGTTTCAGTACCCTTCGATCAAGAAGACACACAGAGGAAACTTTCCCCGTCAGATTGCTGACTGGTACAAGGGACCTTCTCACAATAACCGAGTCGCATCCTGTATCCCGTAAGACCGTAACGGGCTGGTTTTCAAGGACGCCTTCGGCCGTAGGCATAGACTTGTCCTCCCACTTGATTCTCGTACGTTTCGAGCAATCAGTACCTTGCCGGGAAGCCTGTGTCTCCTGGTTTGATGCTTTCGGACCTTCTGCTTGCTCTTTCAGGCACGAGGCTTTACCGCTTCCCTTGTTAGGGCAGTCCTCTTTGCTATGCCCACTACGTCTACATTTTCCGCAGAAGGCTGGTTTTGTCCTTGGCCCTTTAGTATTTGCCCAGCAATCTGAGGCCTTATGACCGCGCTTTCCACAAAGCAAACAATGTGGTTTGTCCTTTTCCTCTTTCCGTAGTGCGGCCTGCGCTCGATCTGGTGGCTTTTTATGGTCCTTGTCGTCCTTACCTTTACCAAGGTTGACGAAACCCTGCGCCTCCATATAATGATCAGTAGCTTCTACTAGCTTTTCAATTCCTCGGCAATCCCTTTCCCGCAGGAAGATTGCCAGCTTCTCGTGGCACTGCGTGATGAATTGCTCTGAAACAATAACGTCTCGTAGAGCTTCGTACGTCCGTTCGGTCTTGGCCATCTCTTGCCAATGGTCGAAATACCCTAGCAATCGCCCAGCGAACTGTCGACCCGTTTCGCAGTCCTCAGGCTTCGCCGACCGAAACTTAGCGCGGTAGCCCTCCTCTGTAAACCGGAAGCGCTGCAACAACGTTTTCTTTAACGTTGCGTAATCCATGGCATGGTCAGGTGCCATCCTGCCAACAACACTTAGCGCTTCACCTGTCAAACAAAGGCTCAGTGAAAGGGCCCACTTGTCTTGCGGCCAATCCTGGCTCCTGGCGACGCGTTCAAAGCGCTGGATGTACGCGTCCAGCTCGTCGCGAACTTCGTTGAAGGGCGGTATGAGTTTGTGCGGACTTTCGTAGCTTTGAGGAGAACCCATGTGCGGACCCTCTACTGATTGACCTGTAGTCACGCTACCCGTTGTCGCATCTAACTCTCGGAGCTTCAACCTTAGTTCGAGAACCTCCTTTTCTGCTTGTAGCCTCGCCAGTGCCTCGGCATCAGCTTCTTTTGCCGCATTGCGTTCGGCTAAACGTACTTCCCGCGCTTCTCGTTCACGTACGCGCTCCTCATCGATCCACTGCTTTAGCCCTGGACCGCTCAACCCCAGTTCCTTTCCAATTGCTGTGAGCTTGTCCGTCTCCATCGTCAACCGTCAGACCCGCATAAGCGACGCGCTGCTCTTTTATAGGATAAGAGCGGTCCTGTCGCGCGGACGCCAGATGTGAAGTTTGTTGGTGAGGTTCGTCGCGCCGCAGAGCGTGTGACGCGTTGCGGATGGAGGAGACGGTATCTGACGTTAACAAACCACACTACAATTGTATTTGACAGCATACACACACGAAATACATAAAGCGGCAGCGTACACTACTAGTCAATTGTCTCACGTGGCGGTGCTTGGGGACCAGGAGGCTGTGGGCTGGTTGCGTCCCTGTGATGACGTAATCGTCGTCGGGTAGATGTCCGGTGTGGAAACGACGTAGCAGCAGCAGGGGTTAAGGGCCGAGTGAACGAACCGTCGCTCGGTAGCCGGTAGCCAGACAGGGCTCATCCGCGCCAGGCCAGGACCTTGCGACGCTCGTCTCGACGGCGGTGGACAATCTGGAACCTCGCGCGTAGGTGCGGGTTCTCCGAGAGCAGCAGGCCGCGTCCCAGGTCTTGCCAGGCGAGGACCGTGAGGCGCTCGCTGTCCCGAAGACAGGCGCCCTGTGTATGCGAACCTCGCGCGTAGATGCGGGTTCTCCAACAACCTGCCGCCCGTTCTGCCGGCGTTCCAAAAAAAAAAAACTGTCTCGCCTGCGCGCGCCCTTCTTAATCTTCTCTGCAGCCCGAGCTCCTTCGTTTTTCTCCCCTTCCAGCGATCGGCCACTCCGTCGTCTGCTCTCGCTTTCCCTGCTTCGTCACATCACTGCATCGTACCTTACCAACCACTTCCACATCCTGCACGATGCCTGGGTGTGCACTCTTTATAAAGTCTATTTAGTTGTTATTTTCACCATCACTGCTCTTCCATGTCCACTTACGGTTTCCTCGTTTTCTGTAAAAGGTATTCAAAATCCGTAACTTATTGCATTCTGCGAATTCTACTAGTAGCTCTCCTCTGGCATTTCTAGTACCGATGCCATAATCTCCTACTGTCTGGTGTCCAGCCTTTTTCTTCGATACTTTTGCATTAAAGTCTCCTATCAGTATAGTATACTGTGTTTTTACCTTACTCGTTGCCAATTCCACGTCTTGATAGAAGCTTCCAACTGAAGCGTCATCATGGCTGAATGTGGGCGCGTAAGCCTCTACCACCTTCATCTTGTGTCTCTCGTTAAGTTCAATTACGATACCTACCACCCTTTTATTAATGCTATATTATTTCTCTATGTTGCTAGCTATGTTTCTGTGAATTAGGAATCCCACTCCCAGTTCTCTTCTGTCAGCCAAGCCCCGTTAGCAAAAGATGTGCTCATTCTGTAGCACCGCATAGGCCTCATCGGTCCTTCTAACCTCACTGAGCCCTATTATATCCTATTTAATACCCTCTAGCTCCTCCAATAGTAGAGCTAGACATGCCTCGCTGGATAAGGTTCTAGCGTTAAACGGTGCCACGTTCAGGTTCCAATGGCGGCCGGTCCGGATCCAGAGATTCCTAGCACCCTCTGCTGCGTTGCAGATCTGACTGCCGCCGTGGTCAGTTGCTTCGTGGCTGCTGGAGACTGAGAGCCGTGTGTTAATTGACGTATGCATGCGGGAGACAGTGGCCAGATACAGCACCAGGGGGGCCAATTCTTCTCTGATGAGTGAGCGCGTTACCGGTGGTGGTCACCGCTGAGGCCGCACCCTGGGCCTTTTAATGCAGTTCCATCACCACGCGGATTTTTTTGTCTGGTTGGGAACTGCACGTTATCACGAGACTTGAATTCCCGACGTGAAGACGTGAAAAGGCTACGATAGAAGCACACGATGGTTCGAGCGGCGGTTACCAGGATCATCGACAATATGATGACTCCTATGCAGCCGGAACCAACGCCGACCGGTGAGCTAAGCGATCTTCTTAACCTCTGGAAAACAAAAGAGACTCTATTAACGAACCTTGACTCTATTAACGAACCGATAGAAGAATTTGTGGCTGATCATAACCTTGAGGACAAGCTTCAAAGAGTTGGGCAATACCAAGATTCTATCGTCCTAACGAAGTCCTGTGCCAAACGTAATTTATCTGCACCTCAAGTCGTACCTAGGCACGTATCTTGTCATGACTCTCCTCCAGCCCGTGCACAGATTAAGCTACCTAAGCTTTACATACTGAAGTTTCTTGGTGACCCCATCAAATAGTCTGAATTTTGGGATCAATTTGAATGAACTATTCACCGAAACAGGCACCTCGCTGACGTAGACAAACTGAAATATCTCCGAAGCACCTGTCGGGTAAAGCGGAAGGTGTCATTAGCGGCTTGGCTACAACCAAAGAAAGTTATAGATCAGCTGTAGATCTTCTACAAGAAAGATTTGGCCATAAATCACTTCTTGATGAAAAATAGACGACCTGTTATTGTTATTGTTATTCTCAATACTCTGAAATCCTAGATGAAGTGTCATCTAGCTGAACGCAAAGACATGTGAGCAAACTGAGTGCGTGAAATCTCGATGTCCTAAACGCGCAAACACACGTATATGAAAGCACAGATATTCACGCTCATTCATGTTACAACCTTGAAGCTCGTTGTAATAGACGCAATCATATATACATTGCGAAGTTGCTGCTACTCACGGGCGTCTCTAATAATCAAATGGGAGTTTTGGGACGTTAAACGCTTCATATCAATGAATATGCTGCTACTCACGGAGGTGCGGTCCTTTCGATTGATGATTGTCAGCTTTGAAAATGCCGTTTGAATGTTGCAAATTGTCGGCATTTTACCGGCGAGTGTTTACCAGTGTCGGAGGAAGAAGAAGTGGCTCTGTTCGGTCGCTGTGTTTGTGCAGTGTTCAATTTCTGCTCTTTTCTTGGACTAATACGCTGACATCCATTTCTCCGCGGTGTGCCAACAAGACGTCGGGTGAAGACTTCGGGGGCTCGGCGCCCTACAGGTACGAGGCTCATCAATGACTTGGCTGGTACGTGACCACTACGGTGGTTGGTAGCCATCGCCACGAGCCTTATGCTCGTCCAAGTGCGTTAAACCACATGAGTGATACTGCAGGACACAACGAAAAGCCTGGGGGCTTACAGGCGCGCCCAAACATTATAAAGTCGGCCCGTTTGCTCATTCACAACCGCGAAATGGCTCCAGCGAGCACAGCAGCAATGGAGGACGATGAAGCTGAGAGCAAGAAGCTTCGCTTAGAAGAGAATCCTTTCGACGATAAAACGTCAACCTATTACTTAAGTGACGAAGAAAACATGGTCGAAGATGAACCATTTACGTTGGTTGCTTATAAGAAGAAACGAGCAGAGTGCATCCCAGTCGTCTTTCGTCCAACAGCTGAAGGTGCTAGCTTCTGGAAAGTGAACTCCAATCCAGTGTCAGCCAAAGTAGTTTCCACTGCTAAAGAAAAAGTGCAGTCATTCAGAACGACCAGAGATGGAAGCTTCAGTGTCAGCGTTGCTTCCTTATCTTCAGCCAAGCGTCTTCTGATGCTTTCGAATGTAGGTGGCCTGGAAGTTAAGCCTTTCATCCCAGAGTCATACCCTCGGAACGTTGGGAAAGTAAAACATTTTCCTCTGCAGTATTCAGATGAACAACTCCTAGAATACATGAGAGATGCAGAGGATATATCGGCGCGACGGCAAATAAAATACTATCGCCAGGAAGATGGAGGAGTAACGTCGCGTCCACTTCACTCAGTGATTCTGACTTTTCGAGATGACCGCCCCATTCCAAGAAGAATCTACTTAGGATTCACCAGTCACCCAGTGGAAGAATATCTTGGTCCAGCACTTTGGTGCTATAACTGCCAGCGATTCGGACACATGGGGAAAAGTTGCCGTAACAGACGCCGGTGTAAGATCTGCTCAGAAGAACACCATCATAAGGAGTGCAAGTCAGTTCTTCAGCCTAAGTGTGCAAACTGTGCAGGTAATCACGCTGCCTCATATTCAGGCTGCCCGCAGAGTAAAGCTGCTGCAAAAATGCGTCGGCATGAGCTCATCCATGGAAGAAAACCGCGCCCCAATGAACCCTCTTTAAACCTTGAGATTGTTCATCCTGTACGTGATCTACCCAGCGGCCACCGCAACAACAGCCGACACTGATTGTAGACGGCCACATGCGCCGACTTCTCAACCTTCATTAAAAGTGCTCATGCGAATATTTTGAAGGGCTGCAAAGGCTGTATGAAGAGCTGCAAACTCGCGTGAGATCTCTTCGTATCCTTGGGGTCGAAGAGAGAGAGTATGGAGTGTTGCTCAAAACTGCATTAAGACAGAATCTCCCGCAAGAAGTTGTACACCGTTACACTCAGAGCACCTTGTCTTCGAAAAATACAAGTGGTACTACAAGCCCGCCAGATGAATTATCTCTTCTTCTAGACTTCTTGAGCCTGGAAGTGAGAAGTCGGGAGCAGGCGTTGCTGATGACGGTTGATCACCAAGAACGAGCACGAATGAGCAAACCGAAATATAAAGAAAATAACCGAGGTTCAGCGTCTATGTATACCATCAAACTCTCTCCGGAGAGTTGTATGTTCTGCGATGATAAATGTCACACGGGGAATGGCTGCCCAGCTGAGCTAACGCCAGACGAGAAAAAAAGAAACTGTGCAACTTCAGATGTTGCTTCCGACGTGCTCAATCTTTTCACTGAGCGAAGGCATGCAAAAGCTGGAAGAAGTTGGGTTGCACAAAATGTAAGGGAAGGCACATAACTTTTATGTGCTACCCAAAACGGAAACAGAAAAATAACGAAACGCAGACCACTCTTTCCAGCTCTTCTTTGAACGCTTCAAAAAGAACAGTACTTCTACAGACCGCGCAAGTCTGGACTCAAGGCACTGAAAGGAAACGCCTTGTAAGAATGTTATTTGATGGTGGTAGTCAACGCAGCTTCGTCTCAGAAGAGTTGTCTAGAAAGCTGGAAGTCACCGAGTTAGCCGAAGAACAGCTGTCTATTTCTGGATTCGGAAATATTTCCGCACCGCGAAAATCTTATCGAAGAGTACGAGTGACGCTGCATAGCCAGTACGACTTAAACTCGATGGAAATCGAAGCTATAGAAGTCCCACAGTGACCTGTCAGCACCAACAGAGACAAATGCGCTTGAAATAATGAAGAACCGGAACTTACGTTTAGCTAAAGGAAGGAAGGAAAATAGGAGGACAAGAACGGCGGGGAGGTTAACCAGCTAATATGCAGCCGGTTTTCTACCCTGCGCATGGGAGGGGATGGGGAGATGAAAGATAGAGAGCAGAGAGGGAAGAGAGATCAACACAGCGCATTCGGCAGCACACGCGCGCACACTCTGTCATTGTCCAGTCTTGTATTTCGCGGTGTCTGACATTAGTGTTACAGCCGCTTGTTCAAGTCCGTGTCGATAGGAATTTCAACAGAGCTTTTGTCGCCTTCCGTTGCAATGCCTTCTCTCGGGAACTTGACAGAATAGTGTCCACAGACATTTGGCTGTTGTCGATGCATGCAAGAACGGATGCGAGTGACTGTCTCTGGATGTCATACAACGGACAGTCAGTCACACAGGATGTGGTGTAGCGTCTCTTCGCAATGACACGCATCGCAGAAAGCGTTGTCCGCCATTCCTATGACAAAGGACTAAGATTTTGTGAATGCCAATCCAGCCGTGAGCGATGAAGAAGGGTGCCTTCTCTTCGGTCGAGCCCAGTGGGCATGCTGATAGCCATCAAAGAGGACAGGTGGTGTTGAATATTCATCTGGTTGCTTGGTGGGAACCACAGTGAAAACGTGACTTCACGCGCAAGTCGTCTAAGATTACTGGCTGCATCGGTCCGCGAAAATAGTATGGCTTTTTTTCGAGTTCCTTCAAGAGCTGCCCGCGCGGCAGTATCGGCCTGTTCGTTCCCTATGACACCACAGTGACTTTGCAGCCACTGAAAAGTCACATGATGCCCTTTCTCGTGCGAAGAAGAGAGAAGGCGTCGAATTTCGAAAACAAGCTGTTCGTACGGCCCACGACGCTGTGCTCAGAGCACAAATTGTAGGGTAGCACTTGAGTCGCTGAAAATCGACCATTGTTGCGGTGGTTCCTGATGACAATATAAAGTGCAGCGCGCAAAGCAGCCAGTTCTGCTGCTGTAGATGGCGTGGAGTGGTCAGTCTTAAAGCTGATGGTAACACCTCTTGCTGGGACAACTACTATTTTGCTCATCCGCTACGTCCCCGGCTCATGTCCGTATCTTCTTGACTTTCCCTCTATGATATTCTTGACCTCCGTTTTATCCCCGACTCACTCTGCTCTTTTTCTATCTCCTAACTTTACGCCTATGATTTTCCTTTCTATCGTTCGCTCCGTCGACCTCAGTTTAGGTTTAATCCTTGCTGTAGGTCTCCAGGTTTCTGCTCCGTAGGTAAGTACTGGTAATATGCAGCTGTTATATATCTTCCAGGGCCCATTCACGGCTGTTTTATTCAAAGCTTTCCCTTCCTGCGTCAATGTTTAATAAGAATGGCGGCAGGAACGAATATGACGCCGACACCAAAACCTAGAAATAGGAGCTCTGCCTAAAACGATTCCAGCTGGAAAGAAAGCTCTCAAGGCTGTTTTATTCAACCTGTACATACATGTGCTCATGGATAAGGAGTGTTTGGCAACGATAACGTGATCATGCAGTTTTATTATTAGGATACTCTGCTATAGAAGTGCTGGTTTCGAAGTTGTGCTCGGAATTCACATTAGGCAGGATGTAATTATCGAAAAGCTTGTTTATTTGTTTTTACTCTTTTGTATTGCTGTGCGCCGATGCAGCTGTCAGAAAATAAAACTTTTATATGCATACGTACGCATTGGTGATGGCGCGCTGTGTGTGGGTATCCTAACTGGGACAACTCGCACATTTTTATCGGTCACATTGATCAAACCTCGTAGCGCTTCAGCATTAAAATATTTCGAGGCATGTTGGACAACTTTGTGTGAATATATTCGTACGTGAACCATCGTAGCATATTTGGAGCAATCGCTTAGGGTGGCCAAAAAAGGGATGGAGGGTTTGAAGAAAGTATTTGTTTATCTCTAAAAAAGTGTTGTAGAGCTTTAAATTTGAACCTCGTTGACCTTCACTGGGAGATGTATATCCTACAAATCGTGATAAAACTTGCAGGTGCGATGGCAGATCCGTGAGAAGTGTAGAAGAAAGTGGTGCATTAGGAATATTAGGCAGACGAACGGTAGGTCAGTCTGATCTCCAGTAAGCGCAGCTGTAGTCAATTACTTTGACCCCCCAGCCCCCCTGGAGATTATAGCAGTGGCGCGCGAATGGAATGATTTACGCCACCGAGGCAAGCATATTTGGTAAGGTTCCATCGGTTCTTCGAGGAACGCCATCAGGTCTTGTTTGTCACAAACACGCCTCGCGTGCTCTTAGCCTGATTACTAGGAGGCACGCGATCCCCGAATGAGGAAAGCTTCATGGTATCACGCTCGCAAATAAGTTTGTGAAGCCTGCCACACAGGCATCCTGTTCCAGTAAAAGACGTAGTGCAAGGAACACCTGGCCGAATCTTTTTTATGGCCGCCTAATGTATGCGTACGCCTGACAAGCATGAGAAAAGCTAGAAATCACGGAGGCATGAAGAAGAGGAGGAACAAAAACCAATAAATTGATCGGTCGAATTGGACAGGTCATCTTATTTCTGAAATCGCTCAGACTTTCCATAAATTGAAAAAGAAGTAATGCAGAACCTCCTACTTAAAACTGAGAAAGCCTACAAGCTAAAAATGCTGAATTAGATAGGCTGATTAAATAACGTGGTCGATGAAGAAAGAATCACCCAGTATGTCACATGGTGCCATTAAAGCTTCAGCCTAGACAGAAACTCTGCTAATTTCTTAGTATAGGTTCACGTCTTCAGTACAGCCAAACCGGCTATCCGGTTAAATAGGAGAAAAGCAAATCCGGCCTTGGAAGCATGTTATCCGGTTATCCGGATACAAAGAATCGGGTATTCTGCTTATCCGGTTTGAATGAACGTACACCCGGTTATTCGAATATTCGGATACGAATACTTAGTCTCGCTTAGAGCTTATTCAAAATTTAGGTATCATTTGATACGCACCGATAAAACCTGCGCAGTTCGTTATTTCAATACTGACGTAATCACTAATGGCCCATGCAAAGACTTCCCGTTTCTCAACAGTGCATGCATTTTCGCACCTTATGGATATTCATAACTAACGAAACGTTTGTGAATAGGTAATCACTGACTACTTTTCAAAAAGCATTACTACTAGTAATTCACGTATTGTCCCCACATTAAAACAAATGAACAAAATGTGAGGAGGTCAATAAAAGCACATATCGGGCTTGTACAAATGGTTGCAATGTTTTTTACAAACACGAGAGTCCAGGAAAAACGAATATCTATGCTAGCATTACAAAATAAAAACCCGGTTATTCAATTACTAGGCTATCACGGTATTGTTAACCAAATAACCAACCGAATATCCGGTTATCTGGTTTTTGAAATCGAATAACCGATGAATTGAATAACCAGATAACTGGTTTTGCCACAAAACCGGTTTATTTTTGATGCCCTAATCTCTACCAGAAATGTTATGAGCCTTCTACTGGCATAAACTCGTCATTATCACTCAGTCGCTCGAAATGAGGGGCGTTCATTTTCACGCCATTCATAACCCGAAATCTGTAACACGTGCTTCATTCAAAGATGCAAAATAATTTTAAAATAAAATGTTCGTGGACATACTAGTCGCCTAATTTGTAACGAACACGAACTGGTGAGAATCCACTGTTATCCAATTGACCTCAGGATCCAGGAGGTATTTTTCTAAAGCATTCAAGATACAGAATGAATTTTCTAAAAGAAACATCATTGAGGCTAAGCTTTACGAAAAAGAAACCTTTAAAATGCCTAATATTCATCATAAAAACAAATAAACAAGCTTGTAGGGGAGCTTGGCCTCATTCTAAGGCATGCATGGTGATTTGCGTTAACTGAAGGCATGAAAATCGGGCCACACACTGTATGTGTTTTGAAGTAAAAGAAAACAACAACCATAGAATCGCTAAGCATGTGTGTCACAAAATTATTATCCAACACTCGGGTATTGTGCAGTGTGCGGACTTTCGTCTTAGCACAATCTGCTTAGCACATTCTTCTCACTTCTAGGTTCGCCAAATGGCCCCCTACGTTCAATGTTCAAGAATAAGGATTCGCACAGATAGAACGGCTACAGAAAATGGCGTGGCGCCATTGTAGCCCCCTTCGTAAAAAATACATGCGTAGATTCAACTTCCCTTCTGTAAATACTCTGTTGTCAAAAGCCATTGAAGGGGAACTCGCTGTGTGTTTTCCATTGCAGCAATTAAAGAAGCCGAAAGTTTAACATGTCCGGCGATACTGCTTGTAGCAAAATTATGGCTGCTTCGCACGTGGTGCTAAGCCTGAAGGAAGGTATGAGCTGGCTGGCTTTCCTCGTTTCTATTGATTTTAATTTTTTGTATTATTTTCTCTGTGTCTTGTATTGTCTACTGCGCCTATTTCTTTCTATTTCTGCGTCTTTATATACCTTCACTTTCGTTTTCTTTCTGTATTTATGTGTTTTTTTTCTCTCTTCCCATAACTACTCTCTTTGTCTTTCTGTGTATTTTTATCTTTTTTCTGCATCTGCCACTCTCTCTCTTTGTTTTTCTTTCTTTATTTCTCGTACTGTATTTCTTTCGTTTTTCTTTATTTTGTTTGTGTCTGTTGCTATTTCTCTTTGTTTCCCTATATTTATCTGTCTTTCTGTATTGCCATGTTCCAAATTCTATTTATGACTTTCTATTTTTGCCATACTCTTTCTTTCAACCACATTCTTTCTCTCTATATTTGTCTTTTCCTGTGCAAATCTTTTTTGTTTGTTTGTTTTTGTCTTTTTATCTTTACCAGGGAGGCTATATTTGCCCTGCATGATTTCACCCGCGTTGCAAAAAACACCTTGGGTTGCATAGAAACCAGCCGTGGCGCAGGACCTGCTCCGCAAAGCGTAGCCGCGCATCCGTCGTGCCACACCGCACCACTCCGAGCTTAGCACTGATCACCACTGTAGACACTGCGAGCACCTGTTTCTACCATGCATTACGTGCGCCGACTCCAACCAATCACCTTGATGCTGCGCCTGCAACTGTTGCCGAGCGCTAGTGCACGTGCGCCCAGTTTTGTCAAAAGAGCTTGTGTACTTACTGGCTGCGACACCTAGGGTGGCCGATGAGTGTTCGCAGTCATGAAAAAGAAACCGATTACAGAGCAAAAGTTTAGAATACGCAATTCTTGGCTTATCCACCACAGCGAGGGTGAGTAAAGTCGAAAAATAACAGTCTGGCATGCTGCCGAACGATAGCGACGGCATCGACGATGATTGGACCCAGCATGGCTTGCCGAGTAAAATGCTGCCAAGAGGCGTCGGGAAGTCTAGGACACCGAGTATGCAGAGTGAGAGGGAGCCAGGTGTCCGGAGTGAAAGAGATCATTGTGGGAATTTTCCAACGTTCAAAAAACCGAACGCGAACGAAGACGTGCTCGTGCTTCGGTCGATGGGGAAAATGCTTCTTTCCGGCATGAGCATCTCCTTCAGGGCCGAACTCAATGAGAAAAAGAACACCCCAGCTTCAGCCTGTAGTTTCAATGGCACAATAATTTAAAAACATCCAGCTCCACTGTGCATCAAGCATTAAACACTTTAGACCCAGCTTGAGCTAGCTTTTCATGTCTTTATTTCCACATTTTCTCTATTTTCGTCTTGTTCTTTTTACCCCTTTTTTTTATCTCTCTTGATTTCTCTTTTGATTTTTCGCTCCTTTTCACCTGTGCGTTTCTGTCTGGCACTAACACGTGCTCCTTGTGGTAGTAATACTTGCCTAATTTCTGTGGCGCGTAGACACCTCAGGAGTATTGACCAAAGGAGCATAATATGCCGAGGGGTTAAGCTGCTTCACCGCAAAGAAAATGAAGAGAGCGCATGCTGTTTTATAACCATGCTTGTCTGTTACGATAGAGCACAACTTCCCGAGAGCCAAAGCAAGCTCACTGTTCAACAAGAAAAGCAAACGATTCAGGGTAATTTTCAATTAAAGACCCATAACAGTAAGTCTTCGTAGTATTTGAATGGTAAATTCCTGATCCACAAAATTTCAAGAGTAGTAACTTTATTTGCGAATCAAGAAGCTTCAAATCCGGTGTCTTGTAATGCGCTTCAGCATGCACTGCAGACGTGTTTTTGAGGCCTTGTGTTTAAGTAGACTCCTCGGCATGCTCCATGGATTACCGAAAGTTTTGCTTTCAGGTTCCAGCTAAGCAGTGTGGTCTTCCAGCGCGAGTGGAGGCTGGCGTTGGAGGACCCGGAGAGAGCAGCACTGTTCGAATTGCCTATTGGGCCCTCACCCTCCTACAGTAAATGAATAACATTGGCAACCTCGCCCAACAACTTGCATCTGTTTGTAGTGTAAATGTCTAGATACATGGCGGGCATGGGTCAAGTGTTTTTGGAGGAATCTCTTTGTAATTCTATGTACTCTTAGAAAAAGAAGCTTTTTTATTTCATAACGTCTCGTTTTCTTTTTCCAGCATTGAGAACCATCGTAAATGAAACAAGATTACGTTTGTTTCTTTCCTTCGAATGAATAGCAGCTGCCGCTGCTTACGGCACTTGGCTTGTGACTTTATTTATTATTTCTTTTATTTAGAATATCTACAGTGCGCGCGTGGGGCACTATTGCAACGGGGAAATAACCTAAATATATATTTGAAATACATATACAAAACAGTAATACATATCAAAAAATAAAGAAGAAAGAGAACATGCAGAATGGCGACAGGCCATTAGTACTGGGATGTACATAAAAGAAATAAAGCTTCGTAATAAAGCATGCAAGGGTGACACGTAATTTGCAGAATATATACAGTAAAATATGTGTAAATATATCACAAACGCACGCACTTGTATATATACATATAAATACACACGCGCATATATACCGGCAGAGATCGCAAGAAAAGAAAAATAAACATCACAGCATATCCACGAAGTGCATGATGAGTGGGGCGAAGCATTCGTCCGTGGGTCCATCCGTACGTCCGTCTCTGTGACCATCCATGCGTTCACCCGTCCGTCCATTCATGCGTCCTTCCGTACATATGTTCGTACGTTCTTGCGTCCACGCGTGCGTCAACCCCTGCGTCTGTCCCTGCACCCGTCCATTCATGCGTCCGTCCGTTGATCCATCCGTCCGTCTATCTAGTGAGCACTCCAAGTACTGACATCTCACATCTTTTCATCATATATTCAGTATATAAAAGTACCGCCATCCAGCGGACACTCCAAGAAATAAACGAGAGGTGGCACTCGCGCACTTTCTGACGGCCTGCGCTTCGTGCCTGCTCCCCACCTTTCACCACCTCTAGTTCATGGCTATTGGCGATAAAGACATACCGTGGCGCCACCTGCGTGATGATGTCACTAATAGGACGCCGGGTTGACTTTGCTAGAACACCACAATTCTTGCACTTTTGCTGTGCTGCTTCCCCTTGTTTTGAAGCTCAGCGCCTAGACAAATGGTAAGACCTGATAATACGGGCAAGCAAACTACGAATTGGTGTCCCCAGTGGCATTCTCATGTATAATTTGCGCCGCAAAATTGCGACTAAGAACCGGTGCAGTCATGGGGAACGATGCAAGTGGTGTTGCGAAAGCGAAGCTGCCGTTAGAGTTATTGTAAATGCTGCATTTAGGTAACAGAGTTGCGTCATTGTTTTTCAGGCGCCGCTCACCCGGCTTTTGATGATTCCAGCATCGCTATTGGTCGCGTGCCATCGCGTGGTAATAGGTGGTTCAAATGCACTGCAGAGAAGCCATAAGTCAGATGACGCTGATGCTTCGCAGTGTTTCTTAGCGTGCTGGCGCCCTTCGCACAGACAACGGGCGCATCCCACAGAGACGCTGGACGCGTCTCAGTGGCGGTGTTGCTCCCTCCCGCTTCAGTGTCTCGGCGCGTGTAAAAAGCAGGCGCTTCTAGCATTGGAGGCTTCTTGGCGTGATTGGAGAAACTGAGTGTTGCTCGTGAAAAGAAAGCGAAAAAATAAATGAAGTAACTCTGGTACTCTGAAGCGCCAGCGCTGCTCCTACGTGGGTAGTGAGTGGCTTTTCCGCAATACTTTTGAACCCAAGCTCGCGTACCTTGGCGCAACTGTGCTACCTAAAGGTACCATATACAGTAACTCTTGCTCTAGCTGCCGTAATAAACAACTACGCATCCTATCTGTGACGTCAAAACAATCACAGCGCTGGCATCTCTTGTAGAGGCCCTCGCGGCCAATATACTAGTTCATGACATTCATGCACTGCGACCCAATCATCGCTAAATCTTGCTAAAACCAAGGAGGTTACAACCAGTGCACGCCCAGCGAGTTTAACGTGGGAACCCTTTCTGGTCAAATATGTAGTGCCCAGAGTGCGTCCTTCTTGTATTGATTTTTTTTAGTAAGGATCAAATTCAAGGCTAATTTTATTGGAGATTAAGTACCGACACTTGTTTCTGTAAGTTCTTCTATAAGGAACAACTAACTTTTTATTTATGATTAACGTGTGCGGGTTTTCTCCTCAATTGAAAAGGGTGTGCCCGTGCCCCTCTTCTAGTCCGGCCATGGAGGTGGCTGCCTACTACTACGACGACTATACATACATCGCGAACGCATGACCCACGGCTTAGGGAGCTTCACCCCCAAAAAGTAAAAAAACTAAAACAAATTCAGCTCTACTACTGATCTGAATGAAGGTGGCGGGATCGAATTCCGGCCATAGTGGGGGCATTTTCGGTGGAGATAAAGATGCTTCATAACCGTGTTCTTCAATTCAGGTGCACGTTAAAAGCCCAAGGTTGCACTTCGGCGTCCTTAACCTTCATATCGTGGTTCCGTAGCGTTAAACACCACTTGTTATTGTTATTATTATTATAACAATTCTATATTATTATTAATACTATTCATACGTTACTAATATTAGCTATGTTATTATTGTTTTAATATTATTATTGCAAAAAAAAAACTAAGAAATTTAAAGACGTGCTGCAATGTCTGTGTCATATTGCGAAACAAATGAAAAAAAAAGACTGTCAAGGTACTTGCCATAAGCATGTGTTCTTTTTTGAAAACTATTTACAGAAGAAAATGTTCTTTTGTTGAACTGCATTCCATATAAAGAAATAACGTTCGAAATAAATACACTGCACTGTCAACTTAGTTCTTGAGCACGAAGAAGGTTGCCTGTATGAAACATTTCATGCATTCATCAGCGCATTTGCAAGCGTGGCAACAAGCATCACAGCTCATAGGGAAATTCTCACTATTTATGGTGTTCAGCATCACTGCGTCTTTTAGGCACACCACAGAGATTTAAAAAAGTTGCGATTTTTTTAGCCTACTTGAGGCACCCTACGTTCTGCAGTTTCAGCCATCTATAAATGGTCGCAAACAGCCAGAGCGCTAAGCATGGTCGTTGTCATTCTGAATTTGCCGAAAAGTCCATTGAATATGCTTCTAGCATTCTGAGACCTAAAGCAGGAGGAAAGATTGACTTGGGGCTGTATGCAGGATCGGCCGAGCTTCGAAAAACTCGGGATATTCACGAGCTCTGACGATACTCCTTATGAATGAGCCAACAAGACGAAAAAGACAAATCCACCCCTCAGCACGCAGCGTTTCATTAATTACAATAGAACCAGCCATCGCGTCAAGAACGGTCGACCAAGTTGGGTGGTGCTTTCAAACCAGAGGCATCTTATTTCATGTTTGTCGTTCCACTGAGTGTAGATGTGCACCCATGCAATGAAAGTGTCCGAAACTTTTCGCGATGATAATTTTTAGGGGCAGGGGTGTTTAAATTTATTTTGAAGCTTTTATTGCTTGCACTAAGTCTGTTTAAGAATAATTAGCACGGTGGCCTCTGAGATCAATACCGGCCGAGCGTCTCACAACATCGTGACCGCAGCTAAATCCGAAGCCACGTGTTGGTCTGCACATTCTAGCAAGGCCACGTGTAAGCGTGTACATTCAAGTGCGCTGCTTGGCCTGTAGGCGTTGTCTTTGTTGTCATCCCTTTGTAGCACCCGAGCCCGTGCGGCCGGCTAATTAGCTATTTGGTTGAACAGTATACCTCGCTGGTTAGGTGAGGACATGATATGCCCAAGCTAATAACACCAAATGTGCTATGGCCCAGGTAATAACGCCACATCTTAAAAAGACCGTGCTGATGAAGTCATGTAAAGCTAGAACCGGACTAACTAATGCATGCTAGTTGATTAGCTAACTAAACTATGCTAATTAACGCGATGTTAATCATAAGCATGTTCAGTGAAACCATGCTAATTAGCCCCTACAATTAATATGACAAATAGCATCCTGCTAATCAGGATTACGTTTAGTAGCTTCATACTGAGCCTTGCTTTGCTAATTGTTTCCGGGATAATTGCATTTTTATTTAGGCCTTATCAATAAAGACAAGACAGCTCAGTGTAATGGTCATTAAGCCTCAATTTATGGATTGATATGTTGGGTTTACCATACCAAAACCACCATGAGATTATGAGAGACGGCATAATGGAGGGCTGCGGGAATACGACCACCTGGGGTTCTTTAACGTGCACCCAAATCTGAGTACACGGGCCTTTATTTGCACGTCCAATCAATCGTCAGTCAATTAGTTCAATCAAGCTTGAGACAGAACTGATGTGGTCTTCACTTGAAAGTCAATCACGCACATGAGTAGCCGACCAACTTTAAAAAAAGCTGCAAGAAGCTAGGTTATCACAAGCTCCTCCGTGGATCCAGCCATGCACAAGTTGTTTAAGCTCACCAAATTATTTTATATGCAAAGAACCTGCCGCTTAGCGTTCACTGTATCAAACTCTTGACAGTCACACCGGCACCACCACAGTCCCGATTTCAACTCAGGCCTTCTCAGAATCAACAACTTTGTATCCTAGTTCACGCGTCAATCTGTTTGATTGACAGTCGCCCACGGCGGAGATCAGGCACGCCCACCACCTTTGCTCTTTCCGAGTATAGCAGTACTCACGTCCAGCGACACGATTTATCTATCAGCTTTATCGCGCAGACTATGCACACACGCACGCAGTAGTAAAAGTGATATCACCACGCGGCTACAATGTTTCGCATTCAATTTCACCACTCTCGCGACGTTGCCAATCACAGTCACGTTGCCGCTATGACGCGAGAGCTCCTAGTGGCCACCTGTCCTTATATTTTTTGCATTATTTGATAGGAGCGAAACAAGCAGCTCAAGTGTGCTGCGTGTGCACTCTTGCTGCCTTCGAGCGTGGGAATTTTCATGCTGCAGGTGGAACGAAAGAACCTGTCTGAAGAAGACAAATGCCCATGAACATGGGTTCTCGTAGCCATATTGATAAACGCTGCTCTCATGTACTCCGCACTGTCTTCATGCAATGGCCACTGCAGATTAAGCTCAAAGCAAACTCGTCTGCCGAGAAGCTTGGGTCATCCTGCATCGAACCCTGGTAGTAAGTAAAGACGCAAGAAAATAAAGCGCACTAATGTTGTGATGTCATTTTAGTTTCAGTTTCGTTCTATTCATCTTAACCGAGAGGGGGCGATGTGTATGCGCCTCTGTCATGTATATATGTTAGTGTCCTTGAGAATAAACGAGGATTCGAGCTGATGGTTCCGAGTGTTCGTAGGTCTTCTTCAGACACTACAATGGCGACAAGGTAAACGGCCTCATAATCGCTTCTGTGCCCCACTCCGCAGGTCTGTTTTTCGCCAGTGTGACCGGCCCCTCCTACCATGAGCTGTTCTGGCTTGGCTCCGCCACCGCCCTTCCTGCTCTACCCCGGTGATGCAGTCATGCCTTGGGAGCAATGGCAGCGCATGTTCGAAACGTACCTGCTTGCTTCTGGAGCTACCAAATTTCGCTGGAGCAACGCAGAGACATCATCATTCACTGCCTCGAAACCGAGGAGCAGCGCATTTTCAACACGCTACCAGTACCCGCCACTACGACGCCAACCACGTCTGCAGTCACTAGCCACAAGTCAATAGCCAATGGCTAAGAGGCCACACAGTGTGTGCAAAGTTTATGAAACAATTGTTACCAACAAAATTTATATTTCACTTACCAGGTTACAGACACGACACACATACTGTACACATTCATACGTTTTGTGTGGCGGTGACCAACTCATCTGTGAGAGAGGTGGGGATCCACTTACGGTTCTCTAGATCCTCCTCCTTTGTAGTGATTTAGAAGCTCTTAGAAAAAAGGCACATTTTATTGTCTATACCAACCTTCGTAAACAAGGTCTCGAGGTGTCCTGCGGTAAATGTGCAGTGGTAGCGTTCTCGTGGAAACCAATGTCTGCTTACTACAGATCGATTAATGAAGAACACATAGCATTCAGCAGAAGGCACAGGTTCTTGGTAGTAATGATAGACAGAAACCTGTCGTGGACTCCACACGTGAACTATGTGATGAAGCGGCTGGTCGCAGCATGTCACATGTTCAAATTCCTTGTAGGAAAGAATTGGGGAATGCCCATACCATCCATGCTACAACTGTACATAGTGCTGTTTATCGGATTCTTACGGTACAGCTTACGTGCAATATCTAACAACAGCAAGACCGACCTGCGCGCAATTAAGAGCATTCGAGCCCAAGCACTTTCGAAATGCTTTGGATTACCCCGCAGTACTTTAACGGCTATCACTCAAGGTCACTGAATAAAGACGTACATTATTACCGAGACAATGCCCATGCACCCCAGGCCTTATAACAGGACCCCTTCCCACCACCTGTTGAGCCCCGCTGCTGAAAAGCCCCGCATGACATACTGTCTGCAAGCATCGTTCATTGTTTACTGAGGCGTAAGCACTTGCGTCAAAGCCACTGCTTCTTCCTTGCAGCTTGAACCGGCCGCAAGTTCACCTAATGATTCCAGGAATGCGGAAAAAATCGGACTTACCGACACATGCCCTGAAATAACTGAGTCTATTCCTACTAAAACAAATCTACAGTAACCACGGGCACACTTACATGTATGGCTCGACTACGCCGACTAGTTCAGGCGGAGCAGTGGTTGTACCATCACAAGGGGTCACTCGGTGTTTTAAGACTTCACATGCGACTACATCCACGACGGCAGAACTCTAGGCTCTGCTCAGTGCACTGGAACTCATCAATTCTGAAGAAAGACCAACTAAATGGCGTTATAGTAAACCAGTATTACAGTGCCTGCTGTCAGTTCTCCGACGCGGATGCCGTGACCAGTTGACCTACCGAACCATGAAACTTCACCACCTCCTAATACAAAAAGGCCACGACATTGTCTTTCAATGTTTACCTGGGAATTGTGGTATAAGCAGAAATCATTCTGCAAATCATGCTGCTCACACGTCACACGAAGAAACAAAGAACATTTCAATTCCGCTTTCAAGAGCGGACGTGGCAAGACAGATTGATCAACTAGCCCGCAGTCCCACACTGACTGAGTAGAAGACACCAACCATACGACGTACAATACTGCACGAGCTTGACCCTTCACTACAACTCTGGCCTCCACCCAACCTACATCAACGTGAAGCTTCGGTTCTATATCACCTTTGGCTGGGAGCTGCTTTCACGAGAGCTTATACCACGTAAATTGGAATGACTGACATCGTGGCATGCGATGTTCGCGGCCTCGATGGAAATATCGAGCACCTGCTGTGCCGTTGTCCTCGATTTCCTTCAGACAGACAAGCACTTGCCAACGCAATGCGGCGACTGGATGATCAGCCTCTTTCTGTGCAGGTGCTATTACAGCTACGTTCAGATCTCTCAAAAGCCCACAAGGCAGTGAAAGCCTTGCTGTGTTTCCTGAGAAAGACGGGCTTGTATGAACGCCTCTGACATGCGGTGGAGTTCTACACGCTGCAGTGAAACTACTTTCATTATCTCTTCTGTTCTTTTCCCTCTCTTCCCTCTTTTCATCTTTCTTGTCCCCTTCCCTAATCTCCCAGTGTACGTTAGCCAACCGGATGTATTTCTGGTTAACCTCCCTACCTTCTCCCTTTTTTTACTTCCTTCTTTCCTGACAGCTGCTCTCACTACATTCCGTGATGCTCATCGGTAAGGATGCACTTTTTACTCCCCAATAATTGTTCAAGTTTTAAAAGATGTACATGTTTTTCACTCCATATTCCAAGGTACTGCGTAGCGCGACCTCCGCACAGAGGGAGCAGCTGAGGTGGCCCGAACCACAAACACTGCCGTTTATTCCTGCTACACACGTTTCACGTCAACTACATCATTTTAACACTTTTGAATTTTAACCCGGCTCACAACGTGGAATTTTGGGCCCCTTTAGAGCCACGTTACTATATCATTGTTCATATCATATTCATATTTCAAAAACGTATCGTCACTGTTTTCTCATCATTGTTCATGGCGATTTTTGGCTAAGCGTAATCCTTGCGCCATAAAAACTCACATCAGCATCATCATCATACTCTTCCATAGGGGGGCACTCTCCAATTCATATTGTAATATGTGCTTAGCGAAGAGCATCGCTACTTGCAACTCTCTTAGGCACATCGGGAAGCTTTGTGGTGAAAACTATATATACCGCATCACCGCACTTCACACAGTCATCGCACCCAGAAGAACTACTTCCTGTATGTGGTTTTTCCGCAGAGCAGGCCCGGCTTTTTGAAGTAGGGCTTTGGTGCTTGGCTGCGGTAGGTTGCATCGAGAAGCGAACATCGGCTCCCTGCCCCTCATCAATAAGCACCACCACCTATTTGATATACACGTTGCATCCCGCACCAATCCATCTCGGGCCATGCCACTTCGTACGTTTAGTGTATTTGCATTGATTTTTAGCCATTTACTTCATTCTTGGTCATCGTTCTGAGACCAGCACATAAAGCACAACCAACAGATCATGCACGAAAATAATAGTGAGCACATTTCATGATTCGTGCTTACGGCTTTTCACCCAGACCTTCATTTTCAATTCTTTTGCCGGAGGGAACCTTCCACAGAACAGAAAGTCTGAAATATCCACCACGGCAATATTCAATATACCATGCTCTATTTATATTAAATGTTGACGGACGCATAAATATGATATATTTGGTCAGGTAATTGAACAATCTTTTATTGTTCTTTGTGGTAATATCAGTCAAACCTTCTCATAACCTCTAAAAGTTGAAGGAGGTAGCCAGGTAATGCAAATATAAGCTTCAACTTTGTGTGACATTTGCGAAAGAAGTAACAAAAACGCACACTTGCATACATTTTCTTTTACTGTTTTGCATACTGTTTAGGATAGGTTTAAAACGGCGACTAAATTATAAAACTACCTGCTTATTACGCTATGGTGCATGAATTCTTAATTGCTTTGAAGTGGAATGCAATAAATCAGTTCTAAGCGTTCTCCCACTTCACTACTGCATTTTCAGTGCCAGTTGTAACTACTGTAACCAGTATTACATTTCAGAAACACGGCAAACCTGAAAACATTCCTCCACAGTTAGCTGGGCCAGTCGATGCATTGTATTTCAATACCATTAGACAAAGCAAAAAAAAAAAAGACCTGTCGCATCGAAGGCTCAAGCACGTGTCACTTTCTTTTCACAACTGCGCCTAGTTGAGCAGGTTGTTATAATAACGTATAACGTCGAATGAGTAGCGTACGAAAAATGGCAGATCCTATGTACTGTGGGAATAAATTATATGCGAAGCACGAATGGGGAAGGTGATACGTCACTTTAAAATCAGCACAACGTTACGATGTGGAACTAAATTATGTCTTACATGGCTCACACACCGAGATTACATTGTTGGGTTGTGTCGTTTACCTTCGTCATCTATTCGCGTCACGTGATAGCAAATTCAGTATCACGTGACGTGATATGTGAAGCTAGCGAAACGGCCGTGTACACGCTATGAGCGTAGCATGTAGTCATGTTTTACATGCCACGCATATCAAAATTATCGTGTTTGAACGTGTAACTTACCTTTGTCATCTATTCACGTCATGCGATATCAAATTTGGTATATGTGGAACTAGTGAAACGGCCGCCAGCGTGCTATGAGCGTAGCATATGGTCATGTCTTGCATGACACGCATATGACCATTATCATTTTTGGACGTGCCATTTACTTTCGTCATCTACTTACGTCACGTGATACCAAATTTGGTGTATGTGGAGATAGCAAAACGTACGCGAGCGCACCAAGAGCGTGGCATTGTAGTCATGTTCTTACATGACAAACATCTCATGATTATCATGTTTGCACCAGTCATGTATGCACCTTCGTCATTCATTGAAGTTCCGTAATACAAAATTCGAAACAGGCAAAACGACCACGAGTGCACCATCAGCGTGGCGCGTAGTCATGACTAGTCATTACATGAAAATGAAGACATGCATATCATGATTTCCACGTTAGGGTCAGTCACATATGTTCGTCATGCGTCATGCCAGTGAAAACGCGGCTTGAAGAGAGAAGGATTTACGTATTATGAAGAAGCAGCTGTCTCCTGGGTAACAAACCTGAGACCATTGAACATGTATTTATATTGTAAGAATGCCATTTTCTTTTGGAAATTTTACAGAGGACTTGAAAAAAAGATTTGCCTCTTACTCCATATGCCTGAATCCATATGGCTGTTCAATTGAAAGCCGACGTGGTTAGCTATGACACCGGTAGCAGTTAGCGAACTCAATCACCTAAACCTGCTGTTTTCTAATAATAAAGTTTATTCTTCCTCCTTGCTCCGTATGGAATCCGTCTTTTTTTTCTTTGCCTTGTGATAGTTCTGTGCAACATTTGGGCTTAATTTTCTTACTTGGTCTTCATTCCGTTTGTCGTAGTATGTTATCGTACAGACACTGTGATGTAAGAGTTCTATCTGTTCATAAGGGTTTCATGGAAGCTGTTATAAAATTGCATGATGTGTATAAGACTACTGGCTGTGATGAAGACTGTGTGTTAACGCATGTTTGCTTGATGCGTTAACACACATGAAACGCGTGTGATGTGTGATTGTCAGGTTAACACGATTTGTAGTCAAAGAGGCAATAAAGAAAAAAGAAACCTTTCGGTGGCTCAGAGGTTAGCGCCTCGCATTAATAATGCGGAGGTCGCACGTTTGATTCCGCACGTCGGAGCTTTTTTTCTGGGACTTGTTCTCTTGCGTTTATATATATATAGATACGTATACATGTATGGTGCATGATGACAATGCTGGCGGCGAAATTCAGCCGAGAGTGTCCATATGATTTCCATCGCAATAAAAGAGGCAAAAGAAATATCTGGATACAAGACTAGTGTGCAAAGAAGTGTAGTTCGTTAAGGTATGTGCCAAATGTCGAATCTCAATATTTATTACCTGGAAATCTCTCATCTCTATGATTTTACGCATGCTTACACTCCTGTCATACTTCATATAGATACATCAGCCTTAACAGGCTGAATTATCTATAATTATCTAACAAAATATCGCACTTTCTTTTTAACGTCTGCACGAAAGTTGAATTTTACCTCCCTCTCCAATCTCACACATCGTATCGCGTTATTGAATTTCAATAGAGATGGCTATTTGGATAATAAGGTTATGTTGGTCTCATTTCACTAAACGTCGTTGGGTGTCAATGATTGATTTGTTTACGTGATGCTTTGCTAACTAGTGTCATTTTTGTTCTCTTGATAGCACGAACAGTTTTGAATACCCGGTTCTTCTATGCGCGCCATGCGTCAGACCTTTGCGATTAGTATATAATTTATGTGCTGCCAAGTAAACATTGTTTGAAACTGTGCACTCCTTTGGTCGACGTATCTTTCTTTTGCCTCAGTTTTCATAAGCGCTACTCTAAGTCAGGCTTCGCTCTCTTGATCCCATAATCCTACCACACTGCTAACGGTGCAAACGTTTCAGCTAGCGAAGAAGTAATGGCTGCTGAGAAGGTCGCGAAACAATAACCTGCACCACACTGAAACGTTTGCTTTCTTTCATTGCAGACCTTAGCGAAAACTGCGCACATTAACGAGCTTCGTAAAAGTGGTCGGTAACGCAATTATGCTGCAGAGCAAGTGAACGTGAAAAGGCAACGAAATAAGCTGCTACTGAAAAAAAAAAAACAATTTCTCTGGTCACCGGACTACGAGCAAGATAGGAACTATACGGTCTAGTTTTACTGCGGGTGACACCGTAAAACGGGAATGGCAACCAGTTGAGAGGCGCTGAACTTTCACAATTTCTAGCAGCAATTTCCTACATTCTTATTCTACATATATGTCCTGTTTAACCTGAGTGCGCGGCAATTTTGCGACTTGTTTGTCGCGTTTACAACGTTATTTACTTTAGCAACAGAAAAGAAAGATCTCTTCAATGCTTGCATTAACCAGAAGGGCGACATAGATACCCGTATACTAAGTCCAACACTGGAAATGGAAACACGGGGAAGTTGGCAGAGGGCGAAATTTAATCGAATGTCTCCTTGTGCGTGTGTTTTTCTGCACTGTTTACCTCTACCGGCTCACATTTATTTGCTATTGTTGTCGCGGCTGCATGTCTACTGCAATAATTAGTTAAAATTCTCTTTCATGCTAGGAATGTTCCATGCTCTTATCACAACTTTGTTTTCGCATCAAGTTGTGCGAGTAAAATGACAGTCAGGAGAGATGTGATTCTTAAGTGAAAAGAAAAGAAAAGGGAGCCCCGTAACTGTCAGCATCACAGTGCGACAACTCAACAGTAGCTCACGAGGAGTAGGGGTAAAAAAGGAATTAAAAGGATAGGATTAAAATTTGAAGAGATAGATGGGAAGGAGAGAGCGAGGCACATAGACAGCGAACGACAGAAAACGACGAAAGAGAAGATAGGAAAGATGGACCCGGTCGCAGGAGTCCGAGGACGGGACACCACTCGGCGAGAGCTCTTGGCGGCGTCAGGAGATGGCGTAGAGCGAGCCAGTCGATGCTGTCGTCGACGATCGCAGGGCACAACCAGTCGGCACGAAATCGAGTGAGCGAGGACAGTCGGGCGCATCATTACTTGTGTAGAGCCTTCAATGTTTTTGAAATTGAAAGATTCGTCTAACGCCGGAGCTATCGGGCATGATTCCAATGATATGCAACCTACGTGCCAAACTTATCTCGGAAATGTACAGCCAGGTTGGTCGACGGGCATGGTTGTTGCATTAAATAAATTAAACAAAGTTGCTTGGCGTTATTTATTCCCACTCTCTGCATGTTTCAATATGTATGCATTATGCCAGAGACCAAGGTTGATGTCAAATAAAAAAAATAATGTGCGATTTCGATATCGTATATTTCGATTTAGAGATTCTAACAAAAGTAGAACTTCTGATCTCGCCATGGTCTTGCATCACAATACCACAAGCAAGTCGACTTCACAGTTATATGGGAAAACTTTGGTTTGAACAGCAGATCTGTTTAGATCGCTGTTTACCCTCGACGCAAGAAAAGAAACGATCGCCAACTTGAGCCGACACGCGCTCTCTTGGCCTGTTCTTCATCGTTATCCTATTCGTCTTCTGCTTCACTCGCAGAAAACTGCGAATCTCGCTGGTGCGGTATAGAAATCGCGTACAGAGAGACAAAAGAAGAAACAGTATGACAGAGACAATGCGCAGCAAAGTAAAATATAAAAAATATTGGCAAAATAAAATGAATGTTGACTGCGTTCCCTCAATCCCCATTGTAATCGTTTGCCAGAAATGTTCTGGAAAGGGCCTCTTCAATCCATTTCAATTCCATTCCGGGGAATCGAAACTTGACGTTCTATTCCTTTCAATCCCTCGGAATGAAAGAAAAACACACTCCATGATCACTCCAGGAATGGGCCGGCCAGTTAATTTATTTCCTGCAATCGCTCAACGTAGGAAATGCATCTTTACAGTTCTATCGAATTCAGAAAGAACATCCCATCAAGCTGATGTCTTGGGATGCAATGAGAACTGTAAAAGAACGCAAAACATGCATCCCATGTCGAGGGATAGTAACTTGGTGACATATACCGTGGAGCTTCATGCGAAGACACCTGAAATTGCATTTATTTTTGTCCGCTTCTTGTCCGTGTTTTCTATCACGCAGTATACATCGGTCATGAATCACCAACCACTTTAATTGCCTACTTTGATAAGGTATAGGAATACTTGTAGTAAACACAAGCATCGCGCCAGCTCCAACACTCACCACAGCTTAGAGAAGTACTTTTCCGAATACGCGTTCGTTTTACTGCGGGTCACGCCACAGTTGTATCAGTAGGCTTATATTAACGCGATAGCGTTAGAGAGCTTGTGTCGCAGAAATTATGCCGTCGGTGTCGGCGCCATTGGTTGTGAGCGAAAAATCGTCCGTGAGTGAGAAAGATTGCTGCAGAGATCGCCGCGGGAGGCCGCTACTTGTCCATGCGTACGCGCGCGATCGCAGTCAAAAAGCCGCGAAATCGAAGGGAAAAAAGTGCTCTTGGTCACGAGGCACAGGTGATGTAGTTCTTTCCCCCTGCCACCCCGCCCTGCTTAGCTTCCATCGCTTTCATCAGGACAAGAGAATAGATAACGCAATTGCAGCATGCGACAAACCTTTGTAACTCCACTCGGACTGGACCCTCCGAAGCTTGCGGCGTTGAATTCGCAAGTCAATAAGCTCTTATAGCGAATTCATTCCATGGGTACTTGAAAAAAGTGTTTCAGGGTCCCTTTAATGCATTTTGTTCGAGAGATGTCACGACAAAAAATTAGCCCATTCGAAGATTTGTAGCCGCATTCAGAAAGCCTCAAACTACGTCGAAAAAGGCCGCGATAGAGCAGGCATCGCCGCTAAAAACACAGAGAAACTTTCAAACAGCTCTAAAAATGGGCCACTTTGTCCATCTTGCGACAAACGTATAATGTCTTTCCAGAGGCGTTGATCAAGCAAACAGCAAACGCTAGATAATGTGTTGCCATCTGTGAGGCATTGTCAGCCAATGACCTCCGAGATGGCGAGTGCGCGGCGTGTATCTTGGAGGCCATGCGACTCTTGCTTTAGATCAAAAACCTGTACGTATCATTCACGGGCGCACACTGGTACGATCTACTCTATACGTGCGTTCGTGTGTGTATGTAACAAGACATAATAATAAATATGCACTTAGCCCTTTTTGTAGCACCACACAATCCACGGCTTGACGGCGGAAGCCTTCTCTGCTTTCCTCACGGGCCACAACTGGTTTGACCAACTCCGGGCTGTCCAGAAGGCCCACGATGTGGCGGTAAGGCTTGGCCTCCCTGTCCCAACGTGGGAGCGGCCCACAGTCTTGCCGCTATAAAAACGGGGTGAAGATTCTTCTGGACCCGAATAAAATATACTATCTATCTATCTTAGCGGTTGAAGGGCGCACTAGGGGTCGCATTGCACTATAACGTTCAACTCTTAAAGCGAAGCTTTAGGGTCCCCCAATGTGATTGAAGGTAGGTGATTGTAACGCGAGGGTGGAATTTAGGTACCAAAATTTTAAAGACATAGCCTTTCTTGGGGACCTTCAACGGAAAAGTTTTGGTCTGTCTGTCTGTCTGTCTGTCTGTCTGTCTGTTTGTCTGTCTGTCTGTACGTTTGTGTGTTTGTCCGCCCTAACGATACCTCAAACGGCATCGAACGGCCAATCGCATTCGCAGCACCCACCAATATTGCTCAAGGTTTAGCGTTCATAGTTGTGCGATTGTCAATTAAAAAGCAATTATTGCGCATATATGAGGCACCATAACAACACTTCGAAGTTTTGTACGTCTTCCATTATACTAGAGAGGCACGCAAAAGTAACTCTAAGGAATGTAGTGTTTTAGGGCACTGCGCTGACAGTGCAACGTTATGCTCAAAAAATTGTTTCCATCACTTTCGTACGACATGACGGAGGTGGCACCTGCCCGTCGCCTTGCGTTCTACACCTTATCACCTCCGCGATCGGCGCGCAACTTTCCCCGCGGGCTGCACGCCTTCGTTTTCGAAGATAACTGCCAGATGGCGCTTGTGTCTAACGTGCCTTGCCTCGATGCACTCGTTTGCCTCCGCTCACCCTCGAGGCACTCTAACGCAGCGTCTCCAGAATACCCTTCACCGATTATCTTGCGCAGTACATCAAATAAACGTTTTGTTCGCTCTCTCCAGACGCAAGTCAATCGCCTTTAGAATACATTTATGGTGTACATGTAGATTGGAACCAATTGTTTTTGTAGGCATGCATCCACTGACTCGCCCAGACTCAGATAGAGCCATGAGTCATCAGTGGGTCTGAATGAGGAATATTTTGGTCAGCTTGAGTCCCGGTGAGCTCGGTTGAGAAAAAAAATAGTTCGTCTGGGTTCGACCGAGTCCTCTTGAGTAAAATATTTGGTGACTAAAAGCGCCAGTGAGCTTAAAGCGCGAAGCGTATCATTTCGTGAGTGAGTCGCAGTGAACTCTACATGTGTTTCGCCGATTCACGGTTCTCTTTGCTCAACCTCAGCATTACTTTCACGTTTATACTAACACCGACTGACACCTATTTCAGCGCACCAGCATTCGTATGCGAGCTCACTACTTACTGCTCAGTGGATTGAGATAGGGAGGAAAGGGGTGCCGTGACGAAAGATTGCAGTGAACACAAGCATCGCGCCAGCGTCAATGAGTATCACTTTCAGGGGAGCGCTATTCCGAATTAGCGTTCAAGTCCCTGACGGTGACAGAAGCAAAACAAAGAAGTGAAAGGTGGGGAGATATGAGCAGGCAGGCCGGGCGCCACCGAGGTTACAAAAAAACAAAACACGTGGAGAGGAGGGGGGGGGTAGGGAGGTAGGCCACCGTGATAGTCACGCACGACGAATATAAACGACGTTGAACCGCGGTTACGCGAAAATATTGAAGTTCGGAGCAACACAGTTTATTTAAGCGAGAATCGTATTTGGCACTTGCTTATATAAATCTACCGTGCTGTATAAGCCAAGCTATTTTAGGAACAGTGCTTTATTGTTAAATTCGAGCTCTGACTTACAAATGTTTGGAGTTTGTAAAAGAGCGCGTAGACGAAAATGTGCTCCATTTTCGGGAAAAGGCGTTGCTTCATTCCGATTCTATTCCGTGCAAAAAACGCTGAATTATAATTCGATTCCACTTCTCCAAGCATTCTCCTTCCTTTTATTTTCAGTTTGTTTGGGGGTCTCAAAAATGTGGAATGATTCCGGATTCATTCTAGTTCCGGAGTAACAACTCTACGCAACACTTTCAGTCGTCTACGCAGGCGCGCTAGCATAACGAAGCATTGCGTAGTATATTTTAGCATAACAGAGTAAGTAATAGCAATGCTGGTGTTTTTAACTTTGGGGCTCCTTGAGTATAACCAATCTTGTACAGACTTTTTTCTAAGCAAATAATGTCTATAATGAATCAACTTGAATAAACTTGAGTTGAAGGCACAGTTGCATGCTGCTGACGACGCAGAGCTGTTCTAAAACAAAGCAGAACCAGTTTCCAATCAGTAAAGATTTACTTATTTTAGAGGAATGTCTCGATCAATTCTGTGCTTTTATCTTCGGAGTGCCGCGAGCTCCCCGGCTGTCGATGTCATCTTGCGTAATGCTGGATGCTTTCGGTTTATGCTAGATAGATCACAGCTAGTGTTTATTATCTGACAATCGTCGAGTCCTCTGTGTGAAGTTTAGCATTGTCTTTCTATTCTTCATGCAGCACAACCAGAGTCAGCTGATTCAGAGCTCGCGACGAGTGCTCTGCCGTATTGTGAATCCCTGGCACTATCAAGCGTAGTTTTGGTCGGTCCGTACACAAAGGGGGTGTCAGGATATGATCCTGGGGCGTGTGGTCTGTTAGAAGAAACTCAAAGTAAATAATTGTTTTCTTGCAGAACAAGTCGCCAGCGTACTATGTCTTCCTTATTTTAAAAAGTCTATATCGCTTGCTTGAACCTTTCGCACACTACCATCTATGAAGCCCCAATCGGGAGCTTTCGTAGCCGAAAGACGATGTCGTGATCTTGAGTCTAGAAAAAGTGTTCACACCCAGTCGATCATAGAAGCAAGACCATGGAGTGGGTCCTTGGAAGACATTACTGACGAAACTGGCTTCTCGCTGCTGACCTACTCCGGATACTATCCATTATGTGGGTATTATTAAAGCTCAAAACGCTTTTTAACCACATTTTAAGCTTTGGCAGGGTATATGCCATGTAGAAAATAGCTTTTTTATGCTAGCGAAAACGTGCATTATTGACGTCTCATATAAAGAGCCATACAAAATAAAATGATTCGGTTGGGTAGTCTGGATGGGTAACGCATCCGAAAAATCAATTTGTATAAAAGAGTACAGCTAAGAGAAAATGTTAGTTTAAAAGTTGGATAAATGTCACCTAGAATGTATTGATA
>NW_023611901.1:0-42034 GCF_013339725.1 Rhipicephalus microplus | reverse complement strand
TCATTGTAGCAAGAGCTCTGATGCATTGACTTCTAGGGCAAGCCGACGGGGAATAAGAAATACTTTGTTGAGGCGGAAATTTTGTTAAAGCGGCGTTCGTTGCAGCGCGGTTCGACTGCACCGCTAAAAGTCAAAATTTCATTGTGAATCGAATACTAAACACTATTTGAAGAAATATTCGGAAGTTCGAATATTCACGCACGCCTAAAAATGGCCCTTGAATGTGCTCCTAAGAAATGTGAAAAAATATACGATGAATTGTCTTCAGGAGACACACTTCAACCTTGGGTTTGTTTGATTTGCTGGCACCGATCTGAACTGGTTCATACTGGTGCATGGCAGACTACCCTAATAGTGAAAATAGTAATTTAGTTTAATAATTTTGAACCGGGTAGATAGAATAGCACATGTGGAGCTTAAATGCTCGTTGAGTGTGTACTCTTCAATATCAGTTCACGGTAAAGACACCTGGTGGTCTATATTTCTGAATACTTTTACTACGGCATGTTTCAGGATCATATGTCGGCTTTCGTATTGAAAAGCACATATTATAGTGAACTGAAAGTGCATTGGGACTGATCGGCTGGAGGTGCTCTATCTATATTTTATTCAAACGTACTGAGTTTAAATTTAGGCATCAACTTGTGGAGAAAAGAATATTTTAGCAGGTTAGGTTTGTCGAGCTAGGTTGTTCTAAACATATGCTTGCAGCGTTGTGGTTGCATTTGCCCAGAATCAATGCCATTTCATGTAAGCACAGCAATATTTTGGTGGCGTTGTTTTTTTGTCGACTATGTATTGGAATGAACACCTTCTATTACAGTATTAGGTACAGTAAGACAATAGATGATAGAAGAACTACATACTTATTGTATGACAGACATTCTTAAAGTATTTTAAGACAGAAAATATGAGATAATCACAACGCTGTTCTGGGACAACAGGAAGAAAAAAGATAGAGGTGTTATCAAATCATAAGCTAAGTTTTTTATAAGTACAAATTTTGTTGGCTAGCTTATTGTGGCGGAGTTGTCCTTACCGCATGTAGTATTTCATGGCAGAATGCTGGAATGGCTTCAGGTGTCCAAACGAGTCAAATGCGAAATGAGTGAGGGATTTTTAGCAGCCCATTTATTACAAGTGGTGCAGCTATACGCTAGGCCTTGGGACATTTTAAAAAGGAGTAGTGAATGCTTCGCCAGTTACCAAAAGGGAGAGCAATAGTATGAACTAAACATCAGTTTGACACTCGTATATCGTTTGAAATGGACCAATGTTAGGCGCACAAATGTTTTTTTTGTTGTTGTTGTATAGTTGAAGGCAACTTGCATGGTGCCTGAATGTGCTATCACGTTCTACTCTGAAAAGGGATACCCAAGCGTCTTCAGTTTTTTTTTTTGTTTTGGATCGATTGCTTCCTCTCAGAGGGACAACTATTTATAAGATCTGACATAGTGCACCTGATACAGTAGCAGTGTGATTTCTGCAATAATATTGTGTAACTACAGCGCGAAAAGTATTTTTGAGTTAAAAATACCATAAGGGCACTATTACTGTTATTTATTGTTCTTACGATCAATTTATCAGCATGAGAAATGCATGTGTTGCGGTATTTGAGGACGAAACTACAGATTATGAGGGGAATGAGTGTTACGTTTACCTAAAAACATTTGCATCCAAAAATATTACTTTCTCAGACAAATTATTGCACATGTGCAACACACATACTTTTGGTAATTAGGCTTGAAGGTTTTCTTTTTGGAATTTATGCTCCATCTAACCTAGAAACAACTTCTGAGTACTTTAGCCATGTTGCATTATTACACAGGTTATGCACCATGTATGTATTTTGCTTGACTGGCCCTATGCGAAGCGCTGAGTATATCTGCACTATGTAGGATCTCAGTAAATGGAATATTGTTTTTCATAAATGTTTCAACTCCTTCGGCACAGTACCGATAGCTTTATTCAAATACAAGTGCATTACAACTTTTCATCAGGTATACCTATCTAGCCATTAAAGGAAACACCGCAATGAGTTCCTGTGCTTGATCTAAATCACACATGTATGAGAGTGCTTGGCGGAAACTGTGCAATGTCGTCTTTAATCGCCACTTTTCAAACCACCAGAAGAAATTTAAGTTCGGTAAACAGCCACAGCATTAGTCACATTAAGCACCGCGGGACTCAAGGCGCTGTAAATCATGCAATAACATCGGTCAATGCACCGTGTCTTTCTGCATCTTTTCTGCACACCATGTTGCTGGCCACTCAACAAGAATCGTCGCCTACGACACGACATCACCTAAGCTCCACTTTAGTCTACGCTCCTCTCTCATTACTCAGTTTATTTTTGTTTGTGCCCATGTTCAGAAGACCGTGCCGTCCTTTGATGCCGGAAATCTCTTTCACGCGGGGCTTCTTTTTTACACTCGTCACTATTGTTCGGCGACGTGTACAGGGCCTCGAATGCTGCAGTGGGCAGCAGCCTGGATATCGTGGTTATCTCGATGTTGCTGGCGATGACGACGATGCCACCAGGACCTTTCTTTTTTTACTTTCCGTGGCTCTGTCTCTTCTTTTCAAAACGTTTCTCACAGCTACTCTCCCGCTGGAAACGATGACCGTACCACCAGCCGCCCACCGACGCCCAAGCTATATTGATGAACGGCCCCGTAGGAATGTGCCCAGAGGGCCATTCATATCCGAACAAGAAAGTGTCGGCCATATATATACTCCGTGTATATATACATAGCGCTAACGCGGCTCACTACACAAAATGAAAAAAGCAAGAAATGGAAAAAGCCCCCCTGGGACGTGAACGATGCGAGGGAAATGGAGGGGGAGACTGCCAGCGGGCTTCCCTACTCTTCCCAGAGTCTCGCTGTTTGCACCGCTCAAAGAATTTTCTCCTTTTTCTTGTTTTTTCTTCTCTCCTGCGAGCTGTGACGATGCATTCGCTTTGCAGCTGCGTCCGAGCCTTTGGCAGAGCCGGCTTTCACGAACTCGCGGTACTAGAGTACACTTTGGATTAGAACTTCAAGTAATGTCTGTCATTTTTTTTTCTACGTTTTAGAAAAATAAGAGAAAGTAAATGAACCTTTGTAACCGAGAACAGACATAACAGGCACCCTGAAGGCATCGGTTGGAAATTCCCGTTTTCTTTTTCTTTTTCCCCCCGCAGCGACGGCAACTGCCGACTAACGTTTAAACGGGAAGTAAAGCCTTGGCATGGGTGTGCGGAAGAGCTTAGTTGCTAGCATTTACTGTAGGATACTTCGAGAATAGAAAGTGACGTTGTTTAGCGAAGCTGTGATCATGTACTTAGCTTATCTTTAACAGTGTTGAAAGAAAACATTATCTTAGTGCTTCTTTCAAAACTTTCCCGATCAAGTAATACCAGTAATACTACCTAATAGCCCGGCAGAATTATAAGCTGTGCAACTACTGCGAGATGCATTGGCTTGGTTAAGCACTATGGTAATGATCATATCAGCGAGAAGCCAGAAGCACTCTTTGTGGAACAAAACAAACCACTTATTTAATAGAAATTTGTAAGTTAATGTAACCGAAGTGAAGCAATTAAGTGCGGATTCATGAATTTAGTAACGATGCATTGAAAATGTCCTGTTAAGTTCACAAGGTATATTTTAACAAAGTAGTTGTCTCGTAAATAGTAAAATCGAACATATAGTATCTAAAGATTAGAATAACGCTATATAGTCTGAACGTTAACTAGAAAAAAAGGAATATATCACCGCAGCGATAGCACTGTCAAAATCCGCCCTATACAACTACACCATTATTAGAGCGCGCCGTCTGCTTCCAACGTCTTCGTTATTGATCTTATGACAAAAAGTATTGTTGATTACATACTTTGTTATAAAATTCTATATTAATGCATGTATCGAGATATATTCTGGTGATTACTGCCCCATAGATAGATGCACATTCACCATTTACTGGAGGAAAAGAAATATATAGATGGAAATAAATATAGCGATAAGATTTTTTTTGCCTTCCTATCGACCTAAAGTCATCATCATTATCAGCCTGATTACGCCCACTGCAGTGCAAAAATACCTTCGTTATGATCCGCCAATCAGCCCAGTCTTGTGCTTTCGGCTGCAACGTTATAGCTGCGAACATTTTATCTCAACGGCCCACTTAACTTTCTGTCTCCTGCTCGTGCGTTTGCCTTCTGTGGAAATATAGTCAGTTACCCTTAATGACTAGCGGTTGTCCTGCCTACGGGCAACGTGACCGGGCCATGCCCATTTCATCTTTGTTATTTATTTAAAGTATGATATCATTCACCTATTACTTCAGAATAAAAAGACTAGTCTACGTGACAAAGAGCATTTCTACCAAAAGAGTCATTTGCATAACTGTATGACACGCTTTGTTTTCAATGTGTGCGCCAGAAGCATATATCATACATTCCCTTAATATCGCCAACCTAAATGCAGAGATTTAACATATTAGTCTACAGTTTACGGGAATATGTGCAAGCGCTAACGAGTTAGTAAGATGCGCTCATAATTGAGCTACTACGCTTCTAACTGCTGTAATACAACCCAGTATTTCATGCTTAAACTTATCATTCGGGAAGGTTGTGAGAGTCCTCGAGCACGCTTTATTTGTAATCTTATAGTGCTATGAATATTTATTCCCACATATTCCTTCGTTTTTGGAGCAATGGCTGAAGATTTAGGAATATCCCAGTGTCTATTTTATTAATATGTTGCGCGACAAATAAATCTGTGTACTGCAGTCGGAAGACCTAATTTCTAAATGCGTTAATGTCAAATTGATTGGCGAAACGTTCTTTTATTGTAATATTCCAAAACTTTCTGTCTTTTGTGTCGACTGTCAAATTTTCTAGTTTTTTTGTTTCTACACATGCCGTTTTGTTTTTCCGGCTTGATTGATTGATTTGATGATTGATCGATATGTGGGGTTCAAAGTCCCAAAACCACTATATGATTATGAGAGACGCCGTAGTGGAGGGCTCGGAAATTTTGACCACCTGGGGTTGTTTAACGTGCCCCCAAATCTGAGCACACGGGCCTACAATTGTTTTTCCGGCTGTTTCCGGGGATATTGTACGCAGTATATGTCATGTTTATTTGTCGGCTACGTGGGTAGAGTTGTACGAGCAGAATTCGTTGTCAGGCCACACAACCTTTAGATTCTCCTTCTTTTCTGTTGTAAGCAGGCAAAATAAACTCCATTCACTTCAAAAAGTTTCTGTATAGGTTATCTCCAATGGGATATTCAGCAGTTTCTATTCGTTTACGCTCGGTCTGCTTTTTCAACAACCCGAGGGCTTTTCCACTCTACGTCTGCAGGAAACAGGCAGGGAATAGCGGCATTTGCTTGACTATTTCACCCAAGCTGTCAGAGGGTAAGGTGCGTCTTGGGGTCCTTGCAATACTATACGGGGCGACCTTACGATATGAGTACTGCAGAACAAGACAGTGTGAAGTCGGTGTACTCTTTCAAAAGCGCTGGTAGGTTGACGCTCGGCACTGCAGGAATTGAACCCGGCACCTACCACATTGCAAGCGGGTGATCTACAATGGTGCTACTATGGCTGCTGGTGATGTACCCCTTTGGATGCTACAGTTACTGCTACATTTCAGCCTGCACTTACAAAATATTCTGAACTCTCTGTTTCCTTTTTTACACAAGCTTAATTACATCAGTTTCAACAATTTTTGTTATTTATTTTTGTTACTACTAATCTTATTATCTTATTGTCAATGCTTGTGACTATTTTTCATTTTTCGAAGACTCCAAGGCTCATATAAAAATTCTTACCTTAACAGTTTGAGGCTGCTTTTGATGTGGCTCTTTTACTAATTGAAGAATATTCGATAAGCTGTAGAGTCCGTTTCGCACTCGATTTATCGTGTCAACTATTTGATTGATATTCCATTAATTTCAAAAATTCTTCGCCGACCTTCCATTTGAAGGTATCAGCCCACAGCTCATCTCTTTGAAGATCTCTCCGCACGTGACGGTCCAAGGCCGGTCAAAGCGCACAGTGTTAAGCGCAGCAAACAGCTACCTCCCCCCCCCCCCTCTTCACATTTATTGAGCCTTCTGAACGACAAACTACGGCTTGCGCATTTCCTCGTAACTTCTGCGAGATTATCGACTGAATTTCAGCGCTCATACTAGCAGTGCTATTTCGCACATATAGGGTGCGGGGCAATGGTAGTAACTTGGAAATAATATAAAGCCTCACGGTGACGCCAATGACGATGGCGAAAATGCGTCTGAAATGTCTAGAAAAAATTGTTGTCATAATAAAAAAGGAGACTAGTGGGATAAGTTAAAGGTCCACAATTATCGTGCTACTGACACCTTTTGGAAACAACTAGCTTCTGGCCAAGTCGAGAAAAATAACTGTTGGAAGAAGGTTACAGATCACACAAATATTTCCCTGTGTGTCTTGGGTATGACGAACGGAGTGAAAGCCAATTCAGAAGAGTGTGTTCCCGTGTGGATCATTGCCGTCACGTATCGTTTTACTGATTGGACTGTTTTTGTTACAACAATAATCATACAGTATACATAGCATGGGCACCCTTTAAGACGAGTGACATCATGGTTCCTTGGGAGTTTAATTGAATGATATGTGGGGTTTAACGTCCCCACACCACCATATGATTATGAGAGACGCCGTAGTGGAGGGCTCCGGAAATTTCGACCACCCGGGGTTCTTTAACGTGCACCAGAATCTGAGCACACGGGACTACAACATTTCCCTCTCCATCGGAAATGCAGCCGCCGCAGCCGGTATTCGATCTCGCAATTCGCGGGTTAGCAGCCGAGTAGCTTAGCCACTAGATCTCCGCGGCGGGGCTATTTGGGAGACATTGATGCAGCTTATTTTAAAACAAGTTAATACAAACATGAAGAAAGCCTAGTGTACCTGAACCGACTTGTGTCACAGGCTTCTCACCTATTATCGACAAATCTGTTTATAGCAACATGTACCTCGTGTAATAGTGGGACATGCATTTATAGTAGAATGACTCATGTAGAGAGCGATTCATTCACCTTATATCGAACCATGTCTTCATAACACTGAAAACAAATCCAACGGCTTCTACAGCAAGCAATCTAGGTTACGTTTATGCCGAAGCCCTTTCACTATAAGACTACCTGAAAGCTTCACTAGGGACTAGAAGTGAAGTAAATGAAGATTCCATTAGTCGGTTAGGCCACAAATTCTAGTATCCCAGAAGAGATTGAAGCTGGTGCTTTCGGCACATTAGTTTTGACGACCCGGATTTAGCCAGAATGCTTAAGCATGCAGATGAAACCAGAAGACCGACCGTTAAAATAAAATCGCTTTCCTTGATTCTGCAACAATGTAGTGCATCAGCACATTTCGTTTTCCGTTTCCGAGCCTGGCTACCCACTCACAACAGAGGCACGTACAATGAGGCTCGATTTCGCTAACGCTTGCACCCGAAAAACGCACATGGAGCTATCCCCGATGCTAGAAAGTCGCCATGGCAACGGAGACGAATGCCTCGGAATACGAGCGGCCGAAGGCGACGTCGTCTTGGCCGACCAGCGCCCTCTCGAATGATGGCTTGAAAATATTCACGCACAAAGAGGGAAAGAAGTTGAGGGTAGCTAGAGGCATTGGGAAAAAAAATTGAGCTGGAAGTCGTTCTGGAAAATGCCCTAGGGGATAGGTGTTTGCGTAAGAGACGTGAGAGGAGACGGTTTGGGGAATTGCCGAAGCGGCACCCAGGAAATCTTTCAGCGCTTCTAGCGTGCTGCTGTAACTCCATGCATTCTCAACGCATTGAGCCCAATCTCAGACATGTCCCAACATTTTCACTGGACAGATCCTACCAACTGGAAACTATTGCGCTTTTGTCTTGGTACTTTGACTTCGCGGTTTTCAAACTGCACTTCTGTGAGTTCTGTAAAATCAGTATTGGGATTAGAATTTCCGCATTGGTTGTATAAACACGGATCGCTGAGCAAGCTGATATCGCGATCTACACCACCCTTTTCGACGGTATGTGCTCAGCTGTTTCGCTTACGCGGTGCTTGTCTTCAACTGCTCTGCCACGTACGTACTTTCCCTGTAAAGGTAAAAAGGATATTCCTTGTCGTACATACTCTGGCGGGCTATCGCTGTTGAGAAAACAAACAAGCGAAATAACAGAAAAAATATGCTTAAGGAGGACAATTCTTTAACGTAAAAAAATTGATAGGTTGGTTCTTTCGATTGGCATATGTATTCGTAAATGGTGAGATGCGTAAATGCCCATGGTGATATAGTCTGAACTTTAGTCCCCTGTTACGGTGTATGCGCCATTGTGACACGCATTGTAAGATTGATTCTAGAGACGTATTGTTTGTAATATTATCTGGTGTTTAAAGACTCAAAGCCGCCTTGTGTTCAAGAGGTGCCGTGGTAGAAGGCTAGGAAAATTTCAATTATCTGATGTTGTTTGATTACTCTGCTACGACATCACACCGTATCAGAACCTCTAGCTCTTCGCCTTCGTCGAAATGCTACCGCCGTGACCAGTATCGTACTTGCTACGTTTGAGTGAGCAGCTGCACACCACAACCACATACCACAATGAAGCGCGACCCCGGAATCGGGGGCTGTGTTTGGCTGCAAAGGAAATCGCCGCAGAACTACCGGGTCCTCCTTGAAGTTACACAATGGGAAACTCATTCGTAGATTTATCTGCTTCCCAACGTACACAAGCGCGTGGTCGTTAACGTCTTCCTGAGTATGTTGCCCCCAGTTGCTGTTATAAAGTTGCCCCTAGTTGTTGCCCCTAGTTGTTGTCCCTAGTTGCCCCTAGTTGCTGTTATACGTTGCTCCTAGTTGCTGCCCACTCATCGACGATCATTTTAAATCGACAGACACAAGAAGTAGCTGTCTATTCCCCCTTATCATGCAATTGCTTAGTAAAGCGAGTTGTACGGACTGACAGACAAAAATTCAATTCCGGCGAGACTAGCCGGAGTGTGCCCGCTGGAGTCCCCGGCTCGACGCTGCTGCTTCCATGTCAGTATCCAGATGCCATCCCTCTCCATTGTTAACGGGCCCTCTGAGTGGTTGTTAACTCGATTCTGAGTAGTCGCTCGTGTGCTGCGAAACCTGTAGCGCAGGGCATTGCAAGATCATAGGTGCTAAAGTCCTAAACGTACAGAAAGACTGCCAGTTGGGCTTGTTGGTAAATCATCATAATGAAGGGTTACAAAGAACGGGGACATTTAGAGGATACAGGACAACGCGCTGCTAGCAACTTAAAGTTCTATTTAGAAAGCTATACGCCTCTTTTTATTCCGGAAACTTTTCGTATACTTGCTGTTGATCCGGCTATAGGAAACGGCTAGACGAATATTACCTTGTATGAAGTACCGTAAGCATGGTCGCTTAAGATATATATAGCTTTATACTTGGTGACAACATTCTGTGGCGGAACAGCCCAGGCTACGAAGCCCATGCACACCTTTTTTTACTACACTTTTGCATGTAGTCCACAATCGCTAACTTTGTATACTGCGTAGCATAATGTAAAATATAGAAAAAATATGTGAATATTGTCTGCAAGATTGTTCGCATTATTATTACGAAGCATCACCCGTGTAGGTTTTTCGTTCTTTGCTGTTTCTAGCTTTCTGGTTTTCCGATGCCATTTCACCTTTTCCCTGCCCCGGTAAACAAGGATGGCGTCGCTCGGTTGTAGCAAGTTCACATCGAAACTTGTGAGCGAGTTTGAGTGCATGTTCGTTAGGCGATCTGTATTCATCGAGTAGGGAAAAACGAAGACATCGGTACGTCATGAAATATTTTGTTTTCAGCAGATTACGTCACCCGAAATTCTATTCCCAGTGATATCATCAGTGAACGTAAGACTCTGATTGCTATAGTCGCCTTGAAAGTGACACCGGCGACATGTCAGTCTTCAGCAACACCCGCTGTTTGTAAGAAAAATCGTGATTAGAAACAGTACGTAAAGCCAATCACCCTTTTCCTAAATTGTGTTGCATACGTGGTCGCTGTTTAAGCTGCCTAAACTTGTTGATACAATAACGCTGAATTTTGCGTACCGTAACAGCGCTCCCATCTGTATCTACGGAGGAAGTCGTTCTTTCCGGTTTGCCTGGGAAACAGACGCGTTCATGTATATTATCCTGTTGACTGTGCCAAAACAGCGTTATTCGCCCAGTAAAAATCGCGTTTCCTCCACTTGTATTTACTAACGTCAGACGACCACTCATGAGTGATCGGTGCCAAGATTTCTGCTTCCCATCGATGCCTTCGCGTCCCTTAAAAAATAATATGAGCGTCTTCAGAAAGTTCCTGCATCTCTAAAAGAACGTAAAGAATGATGCTTTCTAAGCATGCACTGAAATTTAGGAAATGATTTCTTGGCTTTGCGTTGATACAATCGCCCAGTTTCTGCTCGACCGCATCTCTTTTTTCTCTGAAATACGTTTCAACGCTCCAAAAAAGCTTCGTGTTCTTTTCCCTTGAAATGAATAATTCATTTCATCATCATCATCATCATCAGCCTGACTACGTTCACAGCAGGACAAAGGCTTCTCGCACGTTCCGCCAGTTAACCCGGTCCTGTGCTTGCTGCTGCCTATTTATACCCGTAAACTTCTTAATCTCATCTGCCCACCTAACCTTCTGTCTCCCCTTAAGCGGCTTCCCTTCTCTGGGAATCCAGTTAGTTACCCTTAATGTCCAGCGGTTATCCTGTCTACGCGCTGCATGCCCGGCCCATGTCCATTTCCTCTTCTTTATTTCAACTATGGCATCCTTAACCCCCGTTTGTCCCCTAATCCACTCTGCTCTCTTCTTGTCTCTTAAGGTTACATCTACCATTTTTCTTTCCATTGCTCGCTGCGTCGTCCTCAATTTAAGCTGAACCCTCTTTGTAAGTCTCCAGGTTTCTGGTCTGTAGCTAAGTACCGGCAAGATACAGCTGTTATATACCTTCCTCTTGAGAGATAGTGGCAATCTACCTGTCATAATTTGAGAATGCTTGCCGAATGTGCTCCACCCCATTCTTATTCTTCTAGTTACTTCAATCTCGTGGTTCGGCTCTGCGGTTATTACCTGCCCTAAGTAGACATATTCTGTTACAATTTGAAGTGCAGTATTACCTATCTCAAAGCTCCGCCGATTCTATTTTGTCTGTTGTACTTGAGACTTTCATGATTTGACGCTTCTTAATTAGATTGTTCGTTTCCTGGGATAGCTTGCCAGTGTCCTGTCTAACTACCATGCCTCCAACTTCCACTGCACACTCCGTAATGATACTCGTCAGATAATCATTCATTGCATCTACGCTGAGGTTGGTTTCCTCACTAAGAGCCGAGTACCTGTTCTGAAGCGACACTCTGAATTCCTGTTATTTCCCTCTCAGTGCTAGCTCATTGATTGGCTTCTTGCATATCAGTTTCTGTCGTTCCTTTTTCAAGTCTAGGCAAATTCGAGACCGTACCATTCTATGGTCACTGCTTCGTACCTTGCCAACCACTTCCACATCCTGCATGGTTCCTGGGTGTGCACTCATTATAAAGTTTATTTCGTTCTTATTTTCGCCATTAGGGCTTCTCCATGTCCACTTGCGGTTTTCTCGTTTTCGGTAGAAGGTATTCGAAATCTGTAAATTATTGCGTTCTGCGAATTCTACTAGTAGCTCTCCTCTGCTGTTTCTAGTACCGATGCCATAGTCTCCTGCTGCTGGTCTCCAGCCTGCTTCTTCCGTACCTTTGCATTAAAGTCTCCCACCAGTATAGTATACTGTGTTTTTACCTTACTCATTGCCGATTCCACGTCTTCATAGAAGCTTTCAACAGAAGCGCCATCATGGCTGGATGTAGGCGCGTAAGCCTGTACCACCTTCATCATGTATCTTTTATTCAGTTTAATTACGATACCTACCACCCTTTCATTAATGCTATAGTATTCCTCTATGTTGCCAGCTATGTTTCTGTGAATTAGGAACCCCACTTTCAGTTATCTACTGTCAGCCAAGCCCCTATAGCAAAGGAAGTGCCCATTCTGTAGCACCGTATAGGCCCCATCTGTCCTCCTAACCTCACTGAGCCCTATTGTATCCCATTTAACACCCTCTAGCTCTTCTAATAATACAGCTAGACTTCCCTCACTAGATAAGGTTCTAGCGTTAAATGTTGCCAAGTTCAGGTTCCAATGGCGGCCTGTCCGGATCCAGAGATTCTTAGCACCCTCTGCAGTGTTGCATATCTGACCGCCGCCGTGGTCAGTTGCTTCGCAGCTGCTGGGGACTGAGGGCCGTGAGTTATTTGACGTATGCATGTGGGAGGTGGTGGCCAGATACTGCACCAGGGTGGCCAATCCTTCTCTGGTGAGGGAGTGCGTTCCCGGTGGTGGTTACCGGTGAGGCCGCACCCCGGCCTCTTTATGCAGTTCCATCACCACGCGGATTTTTTCTTTTATCTGGTTGGGAGCTGCGCGGCACCGAGATTTGAACCACGGACCTTTTGCATGCGAGGCGGATGCTCTAGCCACTACGCCATCGCCGCACACTTCATTTATTGCCTCTTAAATAAATGAAAAATAATTCATTTATTGCCTCTTAAATAAATGTAAAATATATTGCACGGCGGTCGTGCGAAAAAGTACATGCGGGATGCACTTTCGAAACCACCGAAACCAAAATCGCACGAAAACAGACTGCTTGGCGTATTAATACATGTGCAGAAGCTTCGTTCACGTAGCTTTGGCTGTGTTGCCACAGAAAGTTGTCGCCGAGTTAAGGTGTGTAGGCGGCAAGCAGCTGCGTGTTTATATATAGTGGGATATTTCATCAAAGGTTAAGAAGGGGTCGCCGTGGCCGATGAACTTCGGTTTCTTTTTTTTATTTCAGATTATACCCTTGAAGTTGTCCTCTACCGGCTTCAAATGAGCTTTTTACGCAAACCGGATACCTATAAAGCGAATTTCAACCAGAGTGGGGTTGGCCATACTGTTTTGTTTGTCCTTCTGTATGATTTGAGGAAATAAGCATAAAAGACTAACAAACAATTGGACATTCAGAGGTCACATAGTGAAAACTATCGAGGGGAACTGCTAACAAGAAATAAGTGGGGGCTACAAGAATCTCGGCAAACAGCGAGTCATATAGTTTATACAGTTTCTAAGGCACCAGTAGTGAAGAGCAAGACTAATCGTAAATCGCAAGATAAATATGAAAATCACGAATTATTAAAACGACATAAAATTATGAAATGAAATATTAAAAAAGAGATAATTAGCATAAATTCAAACAGTGGAAAATCGCGCGTGCTTCCGGAACCGCCAACAAGCATCAAATATAGGCAATATTCAGACACTTAGCAACAATAGCTAGTGGAAATGTTCCCTGAAAAAAGGTAATCCATCCTATGCGTGTGATAAGTAATTAATCAAGTGCTTCATAGTTGTACGTTTGAATGACAAGAATGAAGATCCCTTGATACCATTTGAAATGAATCGCAAAGTGCAATGCACCATTTCCTAAATTTGGGATGGTGAATCTAGCTCCCATAATTTGTTCTAGTATTAGTAAGAACTAGATTAAAGTGTCCTGAAAATGTTGTACAATTGTTAATATTGAGACTGGATCGACTGAAACCCGGGATATTGAGGTTGATATTTATAAGATGAAACATTTGTAGCAACAACTTATGATTGAACAAGACACGCAAGGGTAGAACATTTAGGGAACTGAACATAGGAGCAGAAGAAGCTGTATGTGGTTGAAATATAGGTATTCGTAATGCCCCGTTGCGCTAAATGACTAGCTGATGAAAATGTGTCGCACATGTATTAACCCAATATACAAAAATTGCCGCCAGAGAAATAGCGCTAGACTTGCGAAAAGAAAGTACGAAAACGCTGCGCGTATGTACCTATATGTGAGTTCAGATCTTCTTCTGGTTGTCTTTATTACTCTTATTAAGAAGTTCTGTGCTCGCACAACGTTGGAAATAATCTGGGGCATTGTACAAAAAACTCGATGACGTAATACAACTCTGCACATTACTGACACATTTTAAGTTAGTGAACGTAAATGAAACACAACAACAGCAAGGATTCCAAAGTTGGCGGCGGGAAAACAATGCAAAAGCTATGAGCTTTTTTTTTTGGGGGGGGGGGGGGGGGGGGGTGTTGGACGAGGTATTAGCCCACATAAAGCAGTGCCGAGAAATGACGAGCGAAAGAGTAAATAAACGTGAACTCTAAAATGGCGGTGGTATCCGCAACTTAGCGCATGTGTATGAAATAATGATGGGTTATCTTGCATGTCATATATTATGAGCTCCGATAAGGTAATGTGCCTTAAAGTAGCGTTACTCTAAACGATGTTCACGCTTTGTTTATTTTTCACCGAACAAAGGAGCCGTCGGAAAGTATAATGAATGACCATATGAAATAAAAAAATATCGGGTAGTGGGATTTAAAAAGAAGAACCGCAGTTTTAGTTACCCCTGAAGGACGAAGAACTGTGAGAAACGGCCAGTAAAAGTAATCAGTGTAATTCTTTGTAGAGCGTGGTTCTGACTGATTTGAATCTTTTCTGGGCAGCTCAGAGGATGTAAGCAGCTTGCACGCCTTATCTCAGATGTACTCTGGGATGAACATGAATTTTTTCACGCACCGAGATGGTTCGTAATCTTGACGAGGTACCGCGTTATTTTGCGTTGAGTCATGAATGCCAAAGTTCGAGAACAGCGTTAAATTGATAGGGGCAGCATTAAGGGCAGTACCAGCGCACAAACTCACGGGACGAAGAAAAGAGACGCAAACAAGCGCTTGTTTGTGTCTCTTCTTTTTGTCCCGTGAGCTTGTGCACTGGTACTGCCCATAATGTATCACCAAATAGCCCAACTATCAGCCCTGCCATAGGGGCAGCACTAAAACGTTTCCTCACACCTCCCTTGATTCTTCATCCCAGCAGCATTACGATGGCAGGTGTTCGTTGCCATCTGCTTATACAGTTTTGTTTGATGTCTACACGGGGCATCATTCTTGCAAGTTAATATTAAGCGAAATGTTTAGTGAAACTCCTCTTACGTATGAAGATATTTTGTTGCGGCAAACTGAAATGGGTTTCGTGGGACGAAATGTGTAACTTCTTTCTCGCTGTCTGTTTTATGCACACTGCTGCAGCCAGTAAGAATATCATAGGAGTATTACAGTCCGTAACTCACAGGACGCTACTGCAATAACGTTACATGTTACATGGATGCTCATCACAGAGTACATAAAGCTCTGAGCCAGTGCAAACAGTGTCGGCATGCTTAACAAGCTATTTTTGTGGTACATAAAACCAGTGTGCGATGGAAACGTTATTATTGGAAGGCCACAAGCAGTGATTTTCAAGCATACAATTTTTTTAAAGAAACTGTTTAGAGTCACACACAGTGGCACAGTGGCTTTGGCGAAAATAATTGACAGATGTGTAGATGTATAAAAAGAGAGATCATGCAGATATATTCCTCTTCAAAGGAGGCTATCAACAAATTCTGAAATCGTTAGTTCAAAACGCCATTAGCCGCTAAAAAGTAGAGTATAAAAACTTTTCACCATCCTTTAAGACTAATTGTGAGAGTGTGTGTGCAAGTAAACATGGGACGCACTCTGGCCATGCAAAACATTTCAAAAGCAAAACGGCAAATGAATCACCCTTGAAAATACATTCATCGTTTTTTTTTCATTTTGCCCGCGGGCTGCGAAGTGCGGTTAGACGTGTATAGCTGATCCTGCGAGCAGGCCACTAATCTCGACTGCTTCGAGAGCCGAAACAAGTGTTGCCGATATAGAGAGAGCACAAATTGATGAAAGCTATGGAGCTTCAGGATCGCTGGCCATCGGCGTACACACTCGATAATCAATATTCTGCAGCTGCAATGAAAATCACAGCAAGCGTAAAAAAGAGAAATGGCATAGACGAAATATAAAGGGGTTTTTTAAAGACACCATTCAGCAGGCATTATCCCTAACAAAATATAAAAAAATATTGCTCAGTCTTCCTGCAGACAGTGCACCTAAATTGGAGCTCTCATGAACCTGTCAAAATGAACGACATTGAGTGAGTTGGTGTTTTATAATGAAAAGTCCTCATGCCCTGTTTCTGAAGAAAAGGTCGTAAAAGAGTGCTGTTATGAACCCCTTTTTACTGAGAGGAGGCTTTCCTCCTCTCTGGGCTGTTGCACGAGAGCACGAAAGCCGACGTCACAGCCTCGGCAGAGGACTATGGCGGCACCAAGAATGCCGTGAGTGAAATGACTATAGAGTGCACTTTTTGGGAATCTGTATTTGCGTTCAGCAGTACCACCATCGCCGTAAATGGTAGACCTAAGGAGGAGAAAAGAGAACGATTGTGGAACGGAGCGGAGAATTAAAGTTTGCGGTAGTGGGAAGAGCGCAAGGAGAAGCGAACGACAGTCTCGCATGCGTCCGTCCCCGCGACGCCAGAGTAGTGCGCGCCTTCGTGCGTCGACTGTTGTGGAACGCACCCACACACTGCCTTCCGCGGTATAAATGGGCAGTCGTGCTTCGCCCTGTCTGCGGCGGTTCATGTGAGAGCGGCTGCACGAAATTGTCAGCGTCAATCACGCTCCTCCCTGCATTCTGTTCCTAATATAAACTGTGTGCACATGTGTAAAAATATTCTCAGCCATTTCTTTCTGAACAATGACTGACACAATTGGTAGAACTGCGTCGTCTACCACTCTTGCTAAACGAGCTGCGTGAACAGAGGGTTCACCCTGCTGACATCAGAATTCAGAGGTGCGCCCCTAGAAGCAGCGTTTTCCTCAATTTGTCTCAAAATTAAAATCCCTAAACAGGTTCGAAATTCACATTTGGTAGCATCGTGGTCGCCAGTGAAGTTTCCCATTTTTGTGTTGTTGTGGAACGCTGTTTTGTTGTGGAAAGTTGTACGTTTCAGAATATTTGTATGTTACTTCTTACCTCATTTGGGCTTTTTCTGCCCGCATTCCCTCTTTCAGGACTAATGTAGACTACTTAAAGAGCTCTATACGTTGAATGTGACCCTATGACAACCATTCAGATGGAGCAAATTTGGCCAACCACTTCTTCCTGCTATCATTTTTTCTCATACATCCTTTAGTTCGATGCAGTTTCCTTTTTTGTATGTACTTGCATCGCGCCGGTCGCTACTACATACACAGGCTGACCCAGCATCTATAAGTTTAGGGTAAAATATGTCGATGCACTGTATAATCACGCAAGTAAATGCATATTGTTTAGCATTGCAAGTAGTTAGGTCGCACTGTGTTTTTTGTTTTGTGCTCAATTAAGTGCCTAAATATGAATGTTGATTTAGGTAACTTTTGAAAATCAAATAATATAGCCGAAAATTCTGGGAGAAGAGCTATAGAGCGAGTTTCAAAGTGCCTGATTAGACAGCTTTTACCTTTGTGTATATCAGTTAACAACGTTTTTCTGCTTATACTGAACATTGCAGCGAAAAAAATATATATACTAAGTAACATGCTCGTTTGCGCGCTTAGGTGCACCGTGATTGGAGTGCTCGCTAGCGTTGGCGTACAAACGATTTGCTTCCTATGGGATGATTCATGGCGCAGTGTTATCGCTTGTGTTGCCGCTAGGGAAATTTGCGTCATCGCACGGGCAGGCCCTGGAAACTAGGCACTCATTTTGGTTTCAAGGAAAATGCACGCTTGTAGCAGTTATCAAACATTCTGATAACTGCTTGAAAAAAGTGAGGTTAACGCACTTGTTCGCGTTGATTTTTTACACCACTTCTTACTAAGAAAAAAACCGATTGAACTGTAAAGAACTCTTTTGTTTAAGGGTCTTTCTAATTCCTTATTTTGTGAATTTTCAGTCGGGGAAAGCGCGAAAAAATATGTAGTTAGCTCTTGCCATCACTCTTTTCAGTTGCTCATGAGTATTACACGTTGAATTCTTCTCGGTTAGCTGCCAAGTATGAACACTGAAAAGATAATACATTTTATGCGTCCTGCAGGGAACGTAAGCCGCAGTAGGATGCTCATAAGGTGAACCAAGGATTAGACGAAGATGACTAAATCAGAGTATCGTAATTTGTGTGGTTCGATGGGTGTCCTAGGGATTTTTTCTGCGAAAATATTTTAGGTTTCCTACAGTGAGAACATCTGAGCAGAAGTATTTGGGTTCGTTATTTGAGCACGTAATCATTTTACATCGGTGCATGAGTAAACCCATTTCTCTGTAAGCCTCACTGGACTAAAAAAACACAGTGTCGCAAGGCTAGTTTTTGATGACGAGAGCCTATAGTATACATGCTGATCAGAAAATATGTTTCAAGAAAGGCTTGAATGCGTGTTGACTCTGCCTTGAAGTTTGTTGATAATTAAGTTTCGGTGTGTAGTTCTACTTATAATAAGGTACTATAAACTGGTTCCTGTTCATGAAAATGCATGCAGTCAGTCCGAAACATTGTGTGCCTTTCCTTAGAATTCTGTAAATAATTTGAGGGGATCCCTAAGCTTCGCTCTTAATATATGAACGCGATAACAATATCCTGTCCCTAGTGTGCACTTCAAACACATAGTGCATGAAATCTTTTTGCACTTGCTATGCACCCTTTACGTTGCCATGAGAGAATAGGCGCTGTAACGTGTGTGCCTTTCGTAATGAGTGACCTGCTTTATACCATAAATTCATTATGATAATCGCATGTTCTGACATCTAATGACAATGTCCGCTTGTACCACTCATGATTACTGCGCTATTTCATCGGCTATTCCGAAGCTTGTATATAGAACACGTGTGTTTGTAAAGCATGAAACTTACTTTCACTGTATTTCTAAGCAGAGGGAGCGATTTTCACTGTATTTCCGAGCAGGCGCCAGGCTTCTTAGAAGAACACCCACTTCCGACGCATACAAAGCGGGTTTGATCCCTACCAAACCCATATTCTTTATAATTTATTTTATAACGAACATCCTTCGAGTCGAGCCGCGTCTGCTGTCCATTGGCGTGACATATTATTGATATCCATATCTATATGGATATTCATATGGGTATGAATACCCATATTGGTGCCCATGTAGATATTCATATGAGTATACGTATGGATATCCGCATCCACACGGCGACCCATATCGCTATGAAAAGCCACATGGATATTGATATGGATATTTATATGAATAACTATATGGACATCCAAAGATCATACGCGTATTACGATTAATAAACAAATTTGTATATACTGTACAGACGTGTTCTCACGTCTTTGCATAAACGAGTGGGCAATGTAAGGAGAAGAATGATTCCTCGGAGCTTCGCCAACTTGTCATCACTGACTTCGTAGATATGCTGTAATTTTTATTATTTGCATAACTCTGGATTTTTCGTTCAAGCACGAGGATTTTTCGCTCACAACCAACGATGCCGACGCCGACACCAACACTGACGCCGGATTTGGTGCGAAACGAGCACTTTAACGCTCTCGCGTTCAAATGCATGCAATCGACTCCCTGATGGTTCGAAAAATTATTGAACGAGGCAGCGTCACTGGACCAGACATTTTAAAAAGTATAGGCAATTTATTTGTCACGGCAAACAAGCCAGTGAGCCGGAACATATTAACCAACGGCATTCTCTGTGTATGGTTTCTCGTCCCTTCATGCCTATATGTTTCCCAAACTTCTGTCCTGTTTAGTACTCGAGATCTGAAAAAAAATATTTTAGCTGTCACAAAAGATGCAATTCAGTCGAGTACGAAGCGGCCAGCTCGTAATAGTAATGTCGGCATGGGTTCAGATATTTTTTGATCATTCTATGCTCATTGTGTGCATATTTAAGTTGTGAAGCTAAGCTGCTTGTGCAGACTGGCCCTACGCACTGCGTGTATGTCTTTGTTTTTAATACCAAATGTGTGATAAAAAAGACTTCCTTTTACTCGTGTTGATCTAAAATTGCCCTACTGTGAAACCAGTCACGTTCCTTTCTCCATTTCACTACACCGCCGAACATCATTTAAAACATGGTTAACTAAACCTGACGAATAGGAGCGTTGCCTGAGTGGTAATAGAGTACGAATGCATTCCGCTTGCATGCGAAGTGGGAAATTAGCGCTTTTTCGGCAACTCTCGTCTCCACAGTTCGTACTCTTTCTTCTACTTGCTGACGTCAGTAATGATATCATGAAAGGAATCTTTAGTGTTTGAATTATTTATAGTAAGATACCCCACAGCCACTAGTCGAGGAAACGGCGCTGCCGCAGCCTATGAACCGCAAGGAGCACTCCAATCACAGCGGCATTGGTGCGCAAGAAAACTTAGCATGCCAGGTTATTTTATTTATGTATTTCGCATGTATTTCGGCGTTTTAGTATTTTTGTAGAGCAGAAAAGCACCATTACATAACCGAAAATTAGAAACTGTCCTATCGCATGTTCTGGAAGCCTGTCTATAGCTTCATAGGAAATTCTCACCCAGTTTACTGCTTCGAAATTCAAAAGCGCTTTGAATAAGAATACTTGCGACGCTCGGTGCAATCATAGTACCATCGTTACAGCCCGAATCATTCCAATAATAAATGAAGTTGCCCCTTTATCGGTCAAGTACATCCCTTAGTGCATTTGGCGTTTTCATAAACTAATGAAGTAATGAGCGACAATTTGCAAACGTATAATTTCAGAGACAGCATCTCGTGTTATGTTGGTGACTTGGAAATACTTACAGCACCGCAAATCGTTATGTGGCATCCGTAAAGGCTGGTTGGTGGTTAAAAAGCCTCAAGCCATGCGCCGTACAAGCATTCGCTCAAAGAGAAATATTGACTGTACAAAGTTTTACATCAACTAACTACACAGATATACAGGCTCTCTTGTATTAGTTCGAGCAACAAGTATATTGTTGATTGGCTCGGTCACATAATACAATTTCTTGTGTAGCATAGGCAGAACAAATGCTAAACACCAAATAATAAAATAAATAAAAAACAGCAAACACAGTGTGAAGACGAACACCCGTATAATTGGTAGAATGCACTTCTGTCACACATAATATGAGCAATAGGCTGGCTTGTTGTTATGGAGGACGCATATAACCACTACGCTGTACTCAACGCGCTTTACTCGCAGAAAATCGGCAAAAGCCGCTCACACTGAAGCGCACTGGAGTATAATTGGACATGTGCCACCGACCGCCCATCCACACTAACAAGATGATGGTGCTGACACCTACAGCCCTATCTCACGGGGAATAGAGTTCTAGTTCTCCGCGGAATTGTCACAACCACACCCCATGCCGCTAAGGAGCTTCGCTCATAAAAACACTGCATGCTCAGTGATAGTGAATGTCTTTGCATTCGAGGTCGCTCCCAGTAGCCATCTCTTTGCTCTGATTGCCCGGGAACTCGTCCAGCATCAACCGCATAGTAATGACTGGGAGCAAGCGCTATAGTCCCCTTTATTACGAATGCTTACAGTCATTCGTAACTATAACGAATACACACAGGGCATTATGGTATGCACTCAGTGCGGTACAAGAGACGCTACTTATTGTATCGCGTGCCGACTGCACTTATCAATTTAGTTAGGCTGTGTACCACCATCTCTGGTACTTTTTTAATGCGTGAACACGATACCGTGAAAAAATCTCTTTTCAAAGAATTAACGGTGTCGAGTTCGCAGGTTGTGAGCAATACAGTCAGCGTTTTCGCGAGTGTGATTTCGAGAAAGCTGCAAATAAAGAAATAAAAATCTTCAATTAAAGGGGAATTTGAGCCTACTATTTCGGCGCCGTAATGTGTGTTCTACCACACAACCCTTGTAGAATATTAGAAGAAGAGAATGAGAATGACGATGATGGACTAGCTCGTGGAGAGTGCGGAGCTGGACTGACTTATTTGTGCCTGTCATTTTGTATTTTGGAGCTTCCATTTCTGGTTTCTCTAATGCGACAGTATGTGCGGACGTCCGGGACTATACTGATGAAACTTATAGGTTGACTAATTAACCTCTTCCATTATCCTAACATGTCCACAAAATTACATAGGTATAAAAATCAGATTATTGCTCTATTCAAAGAATTAATTCATTTATGTAAATATTTGTATACATTACAGTAAGCACCACATTTTCCTAGGCTATCGGTAATCTTTCTGTTATACCTCTATTATTCCAAATCTGAACAGTTTTTTTTAAAGCCACTCACTTATTGGCCAATCCCCCATATATAGTGGGTATGCGCCACTATCAATAGATGAACAACAACAACAACAACAACAACAACGACGACGACGACGATGACGACGATGACGACGAACTGGATCAGCCGAAAATAGACGCGTTTATTCAAAGGTTCTCTGACAAAAATTTGCCCCGTTTTTCATCCTTCTAACGAGGGTGCTTCTTTTATTCTACATTTTATGGTGCCGAGAAACCCGGGACTCTGCCATCCAAGTGACCCGGCGCAAGTACTTTGTCCGCAACGAAAATGGAGCTTATCAAAGGCAAACGAACGGCTGAGCAAACTCTGCACATGCTTTCACGAAACGAAGCACGGCCAAGACACCTTTTCTTTTACACCTCTCTCTAAATTACTGTGAAGGAAAGTACAATAAGTATGATATGCATTAAAATGAGTGTCAATGATACATGTAATGTTATGAGGCTGAAGCATAGAGTCAACGAAGGCTTCAAAATATCATTACGGACAACTACATTAGCTCCGTTTGCAGCTATGTAGGCCTTCATATTACCTTATGGACACGCACAAGGTGCATCGCCAAGTCACAAAAGAAATAATTAGGTCGCTTTGTACAATTCGCACCTGTACTTGTAAGAATTACGGTATAGTTTGAAAGTGCCAATAGCTGAGCAGTGCCCATCAGCTTAGGTGTACTTGATAACTGTTTTCGGTCGTACAAATGTATTCTCTTGCGATACAGAAAAAAAGCTTCAAGGTTAGCGCAGAATTCCGCTCCGCTGCAAAGTTTCACATGAAATTATCCTTCACTGAGAGGTCTTAAATTTCCTCAAATAACCCATACGCTTGCTTTTAGATACAAACTTGCGTCCCTATGGTTCCTTGTGGACATATCAGCGGTGTTATCAGTGCGAATTGAAATCGTGCTGTAGCCCTAAGGTATTTATAAAATGTGGAAACGGAGACAAATTACAGGACGCAAGACATTACACCTTTAGAATAGGAGGGCCGTCAATTTAGTCATTTTCTTTGGGCAAGTGGAGTACTAGAGTTATCCCTATCGAACGCTTCATCTGGGCTCGTTACCTATTTTAGGGGCAAAGCTCCTTAAGCCGTGGGTAGTGCGTCCGCGATGTAGTAGTAGTAGTAGTAGTAGTAGTAGTAGTAGTAGTAGTAATAATAGGAAGTAGTAGTAGTAGTAGTAGTAGTAGTATTTAGCCACCTCCACAACCGCACTAGAGGAGTGGCATGTGCACAATCTTTTCAATTGAGGAGCAAACCCGCGCACGTTCATCATAAGTCAAACGATAATTGTTCCTGATGAACTAACTTACTGATACGAGTACCGGTGACTTATTCTCCAATAAATAATCCTTGAATTTGGGGCTTACTGAAGAAAACTAGAGACAGAAGGACGCACTTTGAGCACTATCTCACCAGAAAAGGTTGCCACGTTAAACTTGCCGAGCTAGGTTTTAGCATTGGTTTTAGCCATGTTTAGGGAGGTTTTCCGCAGTTCCATGGACTAGCAGCGGTGAAAGGTGGGAACTAGACACCAAGCGCAGGCCGTAAAAAAGTGCACGCGTGCCACTCCTCCAGTCCGGTTTTGCCACCTTTTGTTTTAGTCTTCGGAATGTCCGCTGGATGGGGGTACTTTTATATGATGAAGATATGATGTAAAGACGCGAAATGGTGGCAGTACTTTTTTACTACATGGACGGACGAATGGACAGACAGACAGATGCACGGACGCACAAACAAACAACGAATAGACGGACACACGGATGAATGGACGCACGGACGGACGGGTAGCCACACAAATGGTTGCATACATGGACGCACGGGTGGACGGAAGCAAGAACGAACGGACGGAGGCGTGGAAGGACTGACGGACGCTTCGCCACGCTCATCATCATGCACTCCTTTGATATGTTGTGATTTTTATTCTATTAGAAAAATCCCAGCTTTGCCACAAAGGCGAAGCAATTAACGTGATAGCAATAAATTGAAAAGTAAAACGCATAATGACAACAAGATTGGAACGTGCCCCGCGTTTCTCAAGCACAACTGACTTACAAAACGTATTCACAGGTACAAAAGAGCGTGAATGAGGGTCTCAGTTATTGCTTCGCTATATCTCAATAGCGAGCTATTTTCGCAAACGGGGATTCTGCAACAATTGCCGTGACTTTTGTGCGCCCGGTAAACACAACGGAATTGTTCTGGTGAAAGCCGAAGACCAGCCAAGACGTACGATAGTGCCCACCTCGAGAAAAGCGCATGCATGAGCGTCCACCCTGCCTCTCCACGGGGCAACGTACGCGTGGCAGATGAATGCGCGTGCCTCCGCGTTGTGCGGATGTGACGACGCGCGCTCATTGCGCTATCTTGCTGGTAATGCTGAAAACACGATACCACTCCCCGACTCTCGCCCTTATAATTCACAGGTCCCACGTTCGATTCCGCACGCTTGAGTCTTTTTTCTGGATTATATTTTTCTTGCGTTTACACACACATATTTATGTATATATATAGGGGCTCTTACCAAAACGTAGGAAGTAATAAACATTTCTGCACATGCATCCGTCGTTTCTCAACGCATATATATATATATATATATATATATATATATATATATATATATATATATATATAAAGAAGACACACGTCGAAAAACAGAAAGGTTTCTTTACGTTTCGGCCGTGGGACCGGCCTTCGTCAGAATAACAGAGGTAAAAGTGGTGCAACAGCATATAAGCGCATACGTTTCGCTTGCAATAATCACGTGAGTGGAAACATCATAAAAACAAGTACAACAATCAGACATGAAATCTATATGGGGGCCCCCGTATAACATTCTACCTATAAGCAATCAAATAACAAGTCACGACATGTGCACAAGGATTACAGTTGGTACAAGCAATAACATCTACAGCGGTCATTGATGCAAGACGCTGAGTTTCCCCGTACTCTCATTTAAACCGCCTGCGATTGTATTGAACTTGAAGATAAGAAATGATTCGCGCACTTCCCTGTCATGATGCGTTCGGAAGCCAGACTCCAGAATCGTGGCTCTAATGTTGTCAAATGAGTGGCCCATTGCGTTAGCATGCTTTGATATTGGAAGGTGAGGAAGTGAAGAGATATGAGCCTTGTGATTGTTAAACCGATATCGGAAGGGTGTTTCGGTTTCGCCTAAGTACTAGATTCCACAGATCAAGCATTCCAGAAGGTAAACTACATTACGCGTGTCGCAGTTATAGTCACCATTTATTTTCACGCGGAAGTTAGATGCGGTGCTGTTTGCGATAAGTGAAGTAGTCATATGCTGGCAGACGTTGCAACGAGGTTTGTTGCAAGGACGGCAGCCAGTAGGTTTACTGCGTACGCTATATGACGACACGAGTAGGTCACGCAGATTTTGCGCTCTTCTGTACGTCACACGCGGTGGTTCTGGGAAAATTGATTTAAGTCGTTCGCTTTGTAGAAGTATGTTATGGTGCTTTCTTAAAATAGAATTAACGTGTTGCGCAGGCGCGGAAAATGTTAGAACAAGGTTAGTGCAGGAAAAGACCGGCTGTTTATTTTTGGTGCTTAAAAGCGTTTTGCGGTCCTGGTTACTTGCCCTTTTTATGGCGTCATCTATAATCTTGGAAGGGTATTTCTGTTTTGATAAAGCACTCCGAAGCTGCGCACAATTGGAATTAAAATCAGTTTCTTGGGAGCATATTCTTTTAAAACGAAGGGCCTGGCTATAGGGTATGCTGGTTTTACAGTGCTTGACATGGTTGCTATTAAAATGAAGGTACTGTACAGTATCAGTTGGCTTTCTGTAAACTTTAGTGGCAAGCCTGCCGTCACACATTGTCACTGTTACGTCAAGAAAGTTGATAGTTTGTCCTGAGTAGGTATGAGAGAATGAAATGGACGGATGAGCGTTGTTGAAATCGTGAATGAATGATAAGAGATGAGGTTCACCGTGCTGCCAAATCATGAATATATCGTCAATGTACCTTTTGTAGTACAATGGTTTAAGTGAACGGCTTGTCAGAAATTCGTTTTCGAGTATGCCCATGAAAATATTGGCATAATTAGGGCCTATGGTTGTGCCCATTGAGGTGCCATTAACTTGAAGGTAATGAGTGCCGTCAAATTCAAAGTTGTTAGATTCCAAGACGAATTTTAAAAGGGTCATTAAAGTCGAGCTGTCAATTATTTTGTCACAGACAGACTCGTATGAGTGAAGTACTGCTCGTATTCCATCTGCATGAGGAATGTTCGTATATAGGGACGCTACGTCAAGGGTAACCAGGAGTGAATCAGGGGGGGGGGGGGCAGAGAGGTCAACGATGTCGGACAAGAAGTGGTTTGTGTCTTTGATGTATGATGGAAAAGAAGACGGAATTCGGTTAATTACCGTATCTACAAATTGGGAGACCAGCTCCGTAACTGTACCAATGCCGGAAACGATGGGTCGACCAGGGTTTCCTGACTTATGTATTTTTGGCAGGAGGTAAAAGCGACCCGCGACTGGACTTAGTGGAACGAGGGTATGCAGAGCCGAATTGGGAATTTTTTGCTTTTCAATGAGGTTAGTTAGCGTGCGTATAAGGATAGATTTGAGCTGCTCAGTGGGGTCTTCGTCTAGCCGCCTGTAAAAAGTGCTGTTGGAAAGCTGTCTGGAAGCTTCGCTGTCATAATCGTGTTTGTTTAGTAGTACCACAGCTCCCCCTTTATCAGCTCGTTTAATTATGATATCACCTCGACCTTTCAGTTGCTGCATTGCTGCGGTTTCGTTGATCGAAAGGCTTCTCTTAAACGGGACCTGTTTGCGGTAAATATGTAGCACATCGCGTTGAACGGCAGGAATATAGAGGTCTCGTAGGGGGGTCCAATGTTTGTAAGATGGAAAAATAGAGGTAGGGGCATTAGCAGGGCTTTTGTCAAGGAAGTATTCTCTCAGTCCTAAATTTCTGGCAAAAGTGTCCAAATCCTTCATCAGCTTGAATTCACTAAAACCTCCTGTCACTGGGCAAAAACTGAGTCCTCGTGACAATAGTGAAATTTCATCAGCGGAAAGTTCATAGGAAGACAGGTTGACTACGTTACGTGATGGTAGGGGGTCACCTAGAGGTGTGGAGTTAATAGATTTCGAAAAACGTTCAGCGGTATGCCTTATCGGGGGAGTATGAGGCGTAATAACTTTGTCCCTGACAAGCTTCTTTCTTTCAGCTGCAGATACTTCATCTGATTTTTTTCGCTGGTATGCTGCCAGCAGCGCGCATTCATGAATGGCGAGTTTATGATGGGAAAGTAATTGGCTTTCTTGGTTACGAATGGCTTTGAGTGATGTTTCGTAATGGCGAATGACAATGCGCACCAAATCAAAAGAAGCTCCCGAGAGCACCTCGTTCCACGCGACAACTTCAGAACCAGACATGCTAGTTGTGGCGGGTTTTATGACAATGCGGAGGCCTCTAGGTACAATGCTAGCTTCTAAATAAGTTTTTAACGTAGAGATATGCAATTCGCACCGAATCCGCTTTTCTATCACTTTGCGAATTTTTAAGAATATTCTAGAGACAGAGTAGTCGGACAATTTTTACCAGGACGTGTAGATGGTAGTCACTGGGCCTTGCTTTTTAGAGGGCCATCGATGCGATGAGTTCGCAGTAAGTAGCGGGAGGCTTGAGCAGTAGGGGCACCAGAAGTCGAAACACTGACAGTTTTGGACGTAGCAGGCGTCAGCTGTTGTAGACATGGCGGGTTCGAAAGAGAATTATCCGTCGTCGACTGTGCTACTACAGGAATTGTGTCGTTGGGCTGGCTAGAGGGTAGCTGGTTGTCCGATGCTCGAGGCAAGTGATTGTTGCACGTCACGGGTGATTTCGACGACCCTAGAATCGGCTGAACGTGATCGTCTGAGGTTGACTTCGTAGTAGATTTTGAAGGTGAACGATGGACGCTCGGTAGTTGGCAAGCCGATGAGCCGTTCTCCGAGAGGCAATTAGTTCGACAGGATTCAAGGACTTGTCCGCTGGGTACAGATTCATCCTTACTGCCTTCAATAGTCCGCTCATGCGCGGAGGCACCGCGTGTCTGGCGACCACTAGTTTTAGGTAAGCTCGATGAGCATTTGTTTGCCTGAATAGAGCTGGAGGGGCTCCCGGAACCCAATATATGGTTTACAGAAGGACAGTTCAATGGGGGCCAGCTGGTCAGGTCAAGTGTCGAAGGGAGGTGGCCGGGAGCAGCGTCATTTGTTGTCACAGAGTTGTCCTTAGCTGGAGCGCGGAAATCAGTCGGCGCACAAGTACGCCAAGACGAGGCAGAGTCGCTGAACCTCGTCACGAAAAGTTGACGCAGGTGACTAGCTAGAATCGCCGATCCCTCGAAACTGAGGTGTAAGTCATCAGCCGCCAAGGCGCGTGTGGGGGGCAGCTCGTAGAAGCCATGGTCGAGGAAATAAACGAGCCAAGAATGACGGCAGTAATCTTGTAGGAGCCTGTTGAACTGGTCAGCCTCTAGGTTGAACCTTTGAACGAAAGACAGATTGTTGCAGAAACGACGTCGGTTAGTAGATCTCGGCAACACAAAGCTCACATATATCCTCCTGATTTCGGGATGTACTTTTGGGATGGCGTCTAACAGTTTGCGAAGGCTCTGGAAGGCAGCGTGAGCGGTGCGGAAGGCCAGGTCGTTCGTACCAGCATGAATGACAAGAGTTGTCGCGGTGGGAGGAACGAAGTCCAGTAGAATGGCCATATCCTTGATAAGGGCGCCGGACTGCGAAACAAACGCGGGTGTGCCCGCCACGTTTGGGTCAAAATGCTGGAAGACGTACTTGGTTTGGGAGTCGCCTAGAACTACTGTGGAAACAGCGGTGTTCGGGTACTTCCATGTGATCCTTTTCGACGTGGTCGTTCCGGTGTCCATTGTAGGCATAATTGCAGAGAATAAATTCTTGGACGGCGGTATATAGTATGAATAAAAAGAAGACACACGTCGAAAAACAGAAAGGTTTCTTTACGTTTCGGCCGTGGGACCGGCCTTCGTCAGAATAACAGAGGTAAAAGTGGTGCAACAGCATATAAGCGCATACGTTTCGCTTGCAATAATCACGTGAGTGGAAACATCATAAAAACAAGTACAACAATCAGACATGAAATCTATATGGGGGCCCCCGTATCACATTCTACCTATAAGCAATCAAATAACAAGTCACGACATGTGCACAAGGATTACAGTTGGTACAAGCAATAACATCTACAGCGGTCACTGATGCAAGACGCTGAGCTTCCCCGTACTCTCATTTAAACCGCCTGCGATTGTAAGCACCGCATCTAACTTTAGCGTGAAAATAAATGGTGACTATAACTGCGACACGCGTAATGTAGTTTACCTTCTGGAATGCATGATCTGTGGAATCCAGTACTTAGGCGAAACCGAAACACCCTTCCGATATCGGTTTAACAATCACAAGGCTCATATCTCTTCACTTCCTCACCTTCCAATATCAAAGCATGCTAACGCAATGGGCCACTCATTTGACAACATTAGAGCCACGATTCTGGAGTCTGGCTTCCGAACGCATCATGACAGGGAAGTGCGCGAATCATTTCTTATCTTCAAGTTCAATACAATCGCAGGCGGTTTAAATGAGAGTACGGGGAAACTCAGCGTCTTGCATCAATGACCGCTGTAGATGTTATTGCTTGTACCAACTGTAATCCTTGTGCACATGTCGTGACTTGTTATTTGATTGCTTATAGGTAGAATGTTATACGGGGGCCCCCATATAGATTTCATGTCTGATTGTTGTACTTGTTTTTATGATGTTTCCACTCACGTGATTATTGCAAGCGAAACGTATGCGCTTATATGCTGTTGCACCACTTTTACCTCTGTTATTCTGACGAAGGCCGGTCCCACGGCCGAAACGTAATGAAACCTTTCTGTTTTTCGACGTGTGTCTTCTTTTTATTCATACTATTTACCAGCGTCCAAGAATTTATTCTCTGCAATTATATATATATATATATATATATATATATATATATATATATATATATTGCCACCTAGAGTTGTGAGCCGGCAAGCCCTAGCGAGCCGAAAAGGGCAAGGAGAACGAAGAAGTGTGGTTAGCGCCTCGTTTCGAAGATACACGCTCGTGTCTTTCTGCCCCGCTGTTCCTGTCCCTTCTCTACCGCTCTTGGTACGTGACAAACTGGTGGAGGTGCTGGGTAATCTATGCACCGTACCCCTCCACATACCAGGAACACAAGCGTCGTACCGGTGGTCACTCCTGTGCACCGCGCCAGCAGAAGGATCCGAGGGCAATCCCCTGAGTTTGGACTGCTCGCAAACAACATGGCAGCTCCGACCAGCCATGCCGACACCAACCCAACCGGTATGAACGGCACAACGCCGCTCCATTGCACCTTGCTCACACCGCGAACGCCAAATCCTTTTCATGGCACTTCACTTGAGGATGTGGAAGATTGGCTTGTTCACTACGAGTTCGTTGCCGTGCACAACCAGTGGGACGACGCAGACAAACTGCGGCACGTCTATTTCAGTCATTTGGACGGCGCACGTGTCTGGTACGAAAACCGGGCAGGTATTCTTACATCATGGGAAGACTTCAAACGCCGACTTCTTGCGACGTATGCAAGCCCTGACCGTCGGGAGAGAGCTGAGCGCGATCTGCAGTCCCGCATACAACTACCAAATGAAGGGGTTGCGATGTATGTCGAGGAAATGACACGCCTCTTCCACCGAGCTGACCCCGGCATGCCAGAAGAAAAGAAGGTACGGTACCTCATGCGCGGGGTAAAAGAGCAACTTTTCGGTGGGCTTGTACGCAGTCCACCCAAGACTGTGTCAGAATTTCTCACGGAAGCTGTCACCATCGAAAGCACCCTTAGGCACCGGGCCCCGTCATACGAGCGGCACGTCCATGCTTCAACTACGGACTACTTTGGAGCTTTCGGTGGCCAAATGGATTTTTTCCGAGAGCTCATACGTTCAGTCATCCGCGAAGAACTCCAGAAGCTGTCAGTGCCCTCGCAGCCCCCTACCTCTTCGTTCTCCAGCGTTGTCCGAGATGAAGTCCAGCATGCTTTAAGAGAACCATCTTGCATGCGGGATTATCAACCACCCGGTGACTTCCCTCGCATGTCGTATGCTCAAGCTTTGCAGCAACCTGTAACACCCGCAATCCCGCATCCCACCGTGGCCCCAGCCATGCTGCAGACGGTCCAAGTGGCGCCATATTACAGCGCACCTCGCCCGATCCCGCGAAAATCAGACGTCTGGCGTGCGCCTGATCGACGTCCTCTCTGCTTCCACTGTGGCGAAGCTGGGCATCTTTACCGACACTGTTCTTACCGGCAACTTGGACTACGCGGATTTTCGACGAACTCACCACCACCCAGGTTCGGTCAGCGGCCCCCTGATATTGAAGAGTTGTGGCTCAACAGCGCGGAACTTCGTCATCCTTGCACCAGTCACGCTCCCCGTCACCGCGGCGATTTTCTCCTAATCGCCGCACCTATTCGAGCGTGGCGCAGGGTCGGTCCCCCAGTCCGCGCCGGGAAAACTAACCACAGCGACCTTCGGGGGCGAGGCAGCTCATACTGGACAAGCTCAAGGCCTCCTACCGACGCTTCCGCAAACTGAAGATTCCCCGATGACGACGACACCAGCTGGTTCCGAAAAGGTTTCATTAGATATTCCAGTGCTGCTCGACGGTCGCAAAGTCACTGCTTTAGTTGACACGGGTGCGGATTTTTCTATAATAATTGAAAAATAGGCTGCTCTTCTAAAGAAAGTGACGATGCCTTGGAACCTCAAGCCAATTCGTACTGCTGGCGGGCACATCGTCATGCCACTCGGCATTTGCACAGCACGAATACAGATTCGTGGTTCAACCTTTGTTATCAGCGTGAGCGTTCTCCGTCAGTGTTCTCGAGACCTGATCATTGGCATGGACTTCCTGAGGGAGCACGGTGCTATCATCGACATTCGACAACGCCTCGTCACGTTCTCAACAAAAAGCGCCACACCAGAGCATAATCCCGACCACGATCGAGTATGTCTGCGGGTAATGGACGATGCTGTGACGATACCACCGCGCTCAAGTGTTATGGTTGAAGTGGCTGGTATCAAATCAGCACACGGTGAAATGGTGGCGGAGAGCAATCGATCCCTGCTCTTTTCCCAAAGTGTCTGCGTAGCACGAAGCCTAGTAGACCTTCAGGATGGCCATTGCGAGGTACTTGTTACGAACTTCAGCTACGAGCACCGACACCTTTTCTCTGGTACTGTCATCGCCTATGCCTACCCAGTAACTAATGTGACTGAGTGTTTTGCTTCCGAGGCAACCGATAATACCGAAGCACCTCTCCGGGGCGTCGACATAAATCCACCGCTTTCTGACGAAAACAAACGAAGGCTTAACGACCTGTTGATAGAATTCCACGCCTGTTTTGCACGTTCATCGAGAATCCGCCAAACATCGATTACCAAACACCGTATTATCACCTACGGCGACGCGCACCCTATACGGCAACAGCCTTACCGCGTTTCACCAACCGAACGACGCGCGATTCAAAAGCAAGTGAAGGAAATGCTTCAAGACGGTGTAATACAGCCATCAAGGAGCTCTTGATCATCGCCAGTGGTCCTTGTAAAGAAGAAGGATGGTACACTTCGCTTTTGTGTCGATTATAGGAAGCTGAATAACGTCACAAAGAAAGACGTGTACCCGTTGCCTCGAGTGGACGATTCTCTTGACAGGCTGAGGCGAGCAAAGTACTTTTTTTCAATCGACCTCAAAAGTGGTTATTGGCAAATTGAAGTCGATGAACGTGACCGCGAAAGAACGGCTTTTGTAACTCCTGACGGCCTGTATGAGTTCCGAGTGCTCCCATTCGGCCTCTGTTCCGCTCCGGCCTCATTCCAACGAATGATGGATACCGTTCTCGCTGACCTCAAGTGGAAAAGTTGCCTCGTCTATCTAGATGATGTCGTTGTCTTTTCAAAAACGTTTTACGAGCACCTTCATCGCCTTCGGAGTGTTTTTGAAGTCATACGATCCGCTGACCTTACCCTCAAGCCAGAAAAGTGCCATTTCGGCTACAGTGAAATGAAGTTCCTCGGTCACGTTGTGAGCGCCGCAGGCGTTCGGCCCGATCCCGAGAAGACTGCCACTGTGGCCTCTTTTCCAGCTCCGACAGACAAAAAAAGTCTTCGGCGATTTCTGGGGCTCTGCGCCTACTATCGCCGTTTTATTGAAAACTTCTCTAAGGTTGCGGAGCCTCTCATCAGACTTACGCGTGACGACACCCCATTTCAGTGGACTGACGAACAAGCGACTGCCTTTGCGGAACTGCAACATCGATTGTGTTCCCCTCCTTTACTCGGTCATTTCGATGAGGACGCTGACACAGAGGTGCGCACTGACGCAAGCAACATTGGTCTCGGAGCTATCCTGCTGCAAACACAAGATGGGATTGAACGTGTGATTGCCTACGCGAGCCGCACTCTATCACGTGCCGAAACCAACTATTCAACGTCAGAGAAGGAATGTCTCGCGGTAATATGGGCGATTACAAAGTTCAGGCCTTATCTATATGAGCGCCCATTCAAAGTTGTGAGTGACCACCACGCTTTATGTTGATTGGCTAACCTCCGAGACCCCTCTGGGTGATTAGCACGATGGAGTCTGCGACTTCAGGAGTTCGATATCACCATTGTATACAAGTCGAGTAGAAAGCATGAAGACGCCGACACGCTATCACGAGCACCTCTGGAGTCCGACCATACAGCTGTAGAAGACGACAGCACCTTCCTGGGGACTCTCAGTGGGGCGGACCTCCTCAGTAAGCAACGAGCGGACCCCGAGTTAAGACCCATCATCGATCATTTATAAGGCAGCACCGCGTCTGTTCCTCGTCCCCTTTCCCGTACGTTGCCGTCATTTTGCTTACGACACGACATATTATACAAGAAAAACACTGGTGTTGGCAGCAGATCTTATCTTATAGTCGTCCCTCATGACCTTCGTGATGACATCCTATTAGCCTGCCACGATGAGCCGACATCCGGCCACCTGGGATACTCACGGACACTCGACCGGGTTCGAAAGCTATATTTCTGGCCAAAACTCGCCGCTTGTGTCAAACGCTACGTGAAAGAATGCCGCGAATGTCAGCGTCGCAAGTCACCACCTGTGAAGCCTGCAGGCTTCTTACAACCCATCGATCCACCGCGTACGCCGTTTGACCAAGTTGGGATGGACCTTCTTGGACCGTTTCCTATGTCTCACTCCGGAAACAAGTGGATCATCGTCGCAACTGATTACTTGACGCGTTATGCTGAAACGAAGCCATTGCCACGCGGTACAGCATCTGAAGTCGCCCAGTTTTTCATGCACCACATTGTGCTTCGTCACGGTGCCCCGTCATTCATCATCACTGACCGAAGGACAGCGTTTACGGCAAAACTGTTGGACGACATCTTCAAGCTCAGTTACACGAACCACCGCAAGACAACCGCATACCACCCCCAGAGTAACGGCTTAACAGAAAGGCTGAACAAAACGCGGGCGGACATTATTTCTATGTACGTGGATGTGCAGCATAAAACGTGGGATGAAATCCTGCCATACGTAACGTTTGCGTACAACACCGCAACCCAGGAAACGACAAGGTTCGCACCCTTCCACCTCGTTTACGGTAGAGACGTGCAAACCATGCTAGACGCTATGATTCCTTGTGACGTCGACCAGCACGAGCTACTAACTCCCGATGTCGACGATTACATTCAGCGTGCAGAGGAAGCACGTCAATTAGCTCGCGTGCACATAAGATCGCAGCAATGTGAAGACGCCCGAAGGTACAATATCCACCACCGACAAGTCTCCTACCAACCTGGCGACCAAGTGTGGGTTTGGACTCCTGTTAGACGGCGAGGTCTGAGCGAAAAACTCCTTAGCAAGTACATCGGACCCTACAAAGTATTACGGCGGTTGAACGAGGTCAACTATGAAGTTATTCCAGACGGAGGCTCGGCAACGACACAGCGCCACTCACCACGAACAGAGATTGTGCATGTCGTCCGCCTAAAACCTTATATTACGCGGTGATACTCGTCTTATTATGCCCGGGCAGCAAACATTTTCGTTTTTTTTACATTGCCCGTTGAGTCTCGAACGAACTGTGAACTCTGTTAATGGTTTTTTTTCTCTTATGACCAACCTCAGACAATTTTTTTTCACCTGCATATGCCCTGTGCACTATAGCTACCGTTTCTCTTTTTTTTCCCTTACCGACCCTGCTGTCCCCTTGTGTATGAGCATCGGGTCGGTGCTCTAATGGGAGGGGGAATAATGCCACCTAGAGTTGTGAGCCGGCAAGCCCTAGCGAGCCGAAAAGGGCAAGGAGAACGAAGAAGAAGTGTGGTTAGCGCCTCGTTTCGAAGATACACGCTCGTGTCTTTCTGCCCCGCTGTTCCTGTCCCTTCTCTACGGCTCTTGGTACGTGACAATATATATATATATATATATATATATATATATATTTATATATATATATATATATATATATATATATAACGCGTTCGATGCTCTCACCACTGAGCTACCACAGTGGCCTTCCCTCCATCCACTTTTTGGGAATTATATGTGAATTCAGAAGTAGGAGTGACAGTCGGCGCCATCTATAAGCCAAGCGACAAGTGTGAAAACACTCTTATGCGCATGTTTGGCGTCACGTAGCACGTGAACATATTATGAGCGGGCAGCTGATTAATCGTCCCTCGTATACAACCTATTGACACCAAGTCTGCCCGTACGAGACCCTCGTTAAATGAAATAAGGGAAAGAGGTGTATACCTAAGGGCTCGTTTTTCCGTGATTTAACACAATATTAATGAGATCTAACAGACAGTATTGCCAAGGAATGTACAGGGAAAGATATTAAAACCAATGGAATGTAAATAGGAAAAACGAAAAGTGGATGAAAAAATAACCAGCGTGCTCACGGCTAATATCTTGGTTCTAATATCTTGGTTCTAACCATTGGTTCTAATATCTTCCCCGGTACATTCCTTGGCATTACTGTCTGTTATATCTCATTAATATTGTGTTAAATCACGGAAAAACGAGCCCTTATGTATACACCTCTTTCCCCTATATATATATATATATATATATATATATATATATATCCCAGTAGATCCTCCGTGAGCGGTCACAACGTGGTTTATTTCGACGTTTCGGCCTAGAGTCTGGCCTTCATCAGGATTAAAGATACGGTTTGTCGGTGCTCAGCTTTATACAATCTCAAATCAGAGGGCAAGGAAAAAGGAAAAAAAGACAAAAAAAGAAGAAAAAGAAAAGAAGAAGAGAAAAATAATATACGGTGGACGCCCCTCGGGTGCCCCCCTTCCACTCTTCCTTCCATTTCCCCCTCCCCCTCCACCTCCCCCCTCATCTCTCTCCCCCCTCTCCCCTTCACCTTTGTGATGTCAGCGGTCTGTGTATGTTTCCGTTCACTAACGCATTCCTCCCGATCAGACGGCCCCTCCTGGCACTGGCGGGTCGGTGTGGGGCAAAAAAGAGCTTTTCAGGAAGTCCTAAGCCTTTAACTACTCGGAGTCCCGTAAACAATTCGTCGTAGAAGGAGGGGTGCCGCGTATTGTGGCAGAGGCTGGTAAGCGGGCATTTTAGGAAGTTCCAAGCCTTTAACTACTCCGCGCCCTGTCAACATTTCGTCGTAAAAAGAGGGTTGCCGCGCATTGCGGTAGGCTGTGCAAGCGGGTGCAATGCGAATTCCTTGCCCGCTTCTGAATTACGCGTGTAGTGGGGGCCTCCCGGCTGTGCACAGGGTTGCTGTTGGGCATGTCATGCATGGCACAATTGATTGGGTAGTAAAATAAAACAGAAAACAGACGACAGCTGCATTTAGGAAGAGTAGTTACACTTGAAATTGTTTTGGGTTGTCCAGTGCCCTTCGCAGCTGCAGTGCCGTGAACTACTATTACTATTTTAACCACGAAACAATTCACCGTCGTAAATCAAATGATTGGACACTGAACAGTAATCAAGACAAGTGCTTGGACCTTTATATCACCGCAGTACAGAAAGATATAGTGCACAAACACCACAGACAGAAAGAAAGACCGAGAAAACTTGACAAAATCTGAAAAAATAAGTATGAAAAATTTGGCATCTAGGACAGACATAAAAATAAAACCCGCTGAAAAAAGAGGAGCAATTGTAGTCGTTAATACAACCAACTACTTACAAGAAGCATACCGCCAACTAGACGACTCAAGATTTTACGAACGCCTCCCAGGTGATCCGACAGACGTATACAAAGGTATCGTATCAACAGAACTAAAGAAACTGTTGGATGCAGAAAAGATAACCAACACTGACCACAAATTGATGCAAGCAGCATACCCTCGTCCAGGTCGCTTCTACATCCTCCCGAAAATTCATAAACCCGGTAACCCGGGTCGACCAATCATATCAGGCATCGGTACAATAACTGAACCCATATCAGGGTACGTGGACAAACTAATAAGCCACATTCTATGCACCCTCGCGTCGTACATAAAAGACACCACACATTTTCTTCGAGACATTGCAGGTACCTGTGTGCCGAAAAACTCGTTCTTGGTTACTCTTGATGTCTCTTCATTATATACAAATATTCCTCACGATGACGGCATTGCTGCATTACAAAACATATACACAAACCATAGACAATCTAACACCCCAGATTTCTCTGCCATTGCAACTGACGAGGATGGTCCTTGAATTAAATTCATTCGAGTTTAACCAAGCGTATTTTCGACAAATCAGCGGGACCGCTATGGGCACCAAAATGGCACCTAATTATGCCAACATATTTATGGGAAAGCTAGAATCTGAAATTCTTGCACAACGTTCCTTGAAACCAATGTTATACAGAAGATTAATAGACGACATCTTTCTTATTTGGACCCACAGCGAGGACAAACTTCTCAGCTTTATCGACACTTACAATGCTGTACATCTGAACTTACACTTCACACACACATACTCGCAAGTTACCGTAAACTTTCTTGATGTTACCATAACGATAGAAGAAGAAAAGCTCTCTACAACCCTATATCGCAAACCAACGGATCGACAACAATACCTCCATTACCAAAGCGATCACCCACGCCACTGTAAAAACAGTATTCTATACAGCCAGGCTCACCGGTTTAAGCGAATCTGCTCTAGAGACGCTGACTTTGACACGAGCTCACAGAGGCTAAAACTTATGCTCGAGAAACAAAAATACCCCCCACATGTAATTAATGACGGTGTTCAAAAAGCGAGAAAACTAAAGCGTGAAGACTTACTTATGAAGCGACCACCACGAGAAGACCCACAATGAACAAACCTCTGCCTGACTTACAGCACAAACGTCCCCAATGTAAACAAAATCCTTAAACGACATTACAACATTCTGGAACAAAGTTAACGTCGGAAATGCGCATTCCCATCCGCTCCAGGCGTCATTTACCGACGACCACGTAACCTCAAAGACAACCTTGTCCACTCCCAAATTAACACATCACCCCCCAATAATTCATGCCGCCCTTGTTTAAAGCCACAATGTCTTGTATGTAAGGCGATGCGAGAAACAGACAAAGCAACCAGCACGCAATCCAAGTTTTCGATTAACATACGAGGAAACCTAACATGCGATTCCTCTAATGTGGTATACCTACTCGAATTCCACGTGTGTGGTATGCAGTACATCGGACAAACAGAAACACCATTTAGGATCCGCTTCAATAATCACAGAGCCCATGCGAAATCAGCCCCAAGTCTACCTCTATCAAAACATCTCAATCTTCCCGACCATGCATTCGACAAACTATCAGTAGCGCTCTTAGAGACGGGATTTAAATCAAATCGAGAACGTGAACAACGAGAGTCATACCTTATCCACCGGTTTAACACCGTCGATAGAGGAATAAATGAAAATCCTGGAGTAACTGAGTTCACGGCACTGCAGCTGCGAAGGGCACTGGACAACCCAAAACAATTCCAAGTGTAACTACTCTTCCTAAATGCAGCTGTCGTCTGTTTTCTGTTTTATCTTACTACCCAATCAATTGTGCCATGCATGACATGCCCAACAGCAACCCTGTGCACAGCCGGGAGGCCCCCACTACACACGTAATTCAGAAGCGGGCAAGGAATCCGCATTGCACCCGCTTGCACAGCCTACCGCAATACGCGGCAACCCTCTTTTTACGACGAAATATTGACAGGGCGCGGAGTAGTTAAAGGCTTAGAACTTCCTAAAATGCCCGCTCACCAGCCTCTGCCACGACACGCGGCACCCCTCCTTCTACGACGAATTGTTTACGGGACTCCGAGTAGTTAAAGGCTTAGGACTTCCTGAAAAGCTCTTTTTTGCCCCACACCGAACCGCCAGTGCCAGGAGGGGCCGTCTGATCAGGAGGATTGCGTTAGTGAACGGAAACATACACAGACCACTGACATCAGAAAGGTGAAGGGGAGAGGGGGAAGAGAGATGAGGGGGAGGTGGAGGGAGGAGGGGGAAATGGAAAAAAGAGTGGAAGGGGTGCACCCGAGGGGCGTCCACCGTATATTATTTTTCTCTTCTTTTTGGGTAGCAAACCGGATGTGCGTCTGGTTAACCTCCCTGCCTTTCCTTGCATCTTTATCTCTCTCTCTCTTCTTCTTCTCTTTTTCTTCTTTTTTTGTCTTTTTTTCCTCTTTCCTTGCCCTCTGATTTGAGATTGCTTAAAGCTGAGCACCGACAAACTGTATCTTTAATCCTGATGAAGGCCAGACTCCAGGCCGAAACGTCAAAACAAACCACGTTGTGAGCGCTCACGGAAGATCTACTGGACTATATACAACGCTACTACGGCCACTCAGCCACCATCCCTGCCTATATATATATATATATACGAAGAGTGATGGTGACGCTGGCGGTAACATCCAGCTGAGAGTGCCCAGATAATTACTATCGCAATAAAAACTTGATAACGACTGCTTGCCCTACTGAAACGTTCCGTAAGATGCGGAGACCTCACATACGGAATTATTGGAATATGGAAGACGTATGATGCGGACTCCGCATAAGACGTATGATGCGGACTCCGCATCTTATGGAAAGACGTATCATGCGGAAATTACTGAAATGTGTGCATGTTACGTCCGAATCTAGTGCAAAGCAATATAATGTGTAAATTGAATAGACGTCCACATCTTGAGTACATGCAATACTGTGTACAAATCACAATATTTCTTAAATGTGCATGATGAGGGATTGAATCATCGGCATCTTACTAATTGTCGTGATGCGGAAGCAAAATTACCTTTTAAATAAAATACATTACGAAACTACTAAACATGCTAGCGATCATAAATGGTGGTTACATTGCAACACATTAATGCAGCGTTCTATGCAAGACTGAAAGAACTTATAAAGTTATTATTATCAATAGAGAAGCATTATTATACACATCAGCCCTGCTACAATCAATATGTTTTTTTATTTGTCTGTATGCTCCAGCTGTGAATAGTGACATTGCAGTGTTGATCGTACACAATGAGGTGACTGCACCGCAATTTCACGAGCTCCACCTAAGCCACAGGATGGTGGCACAATGTAACAGCAATTTTAGAACGAAATGTTTAAACAGAAATAATAATCATAGCACTGTGAAAGTGTGGCGCTGTGTTTATCTCATGAATGCCTTGTGGAGATCGGCGAAATGCTGCTTGAGGCTCCGGCACCACTGTAAATTTCGAAGGTCACTGCGATAGAACTTTGTGTCCTTCATAGGCACCTGGAAATGAAAATAATTGGCACAAATAATGTCAGAGACACATGTTAGCACAATAGTTTACATGCACAAGAAATATAACACACAGAATGAAACTGAAAATTTAAGGCACACAATCCTTCATGCTATGCATATGTGAATAATAGAAGGAATGAGTGTATAAATTAGTTCTGCCACATAAAAAAACAGCATGCTTATCACAGTGAAAATAACTAGGTTGTCACGATTTTCAATGGTAGAGATAATCGATTAATATGTCCTTATGAAATTATGATTTAAACGCTTCCTGCACAGTAAAACTTTAGGGACTGCAAGTGAAAGCTCTCAATGTTCATTTAGTAGTGTGTGCATGTACATCTTCTGCCTTTATACTATACAGTTTGTGCACAAAATTGGCATCTTGAACAATTTTGAGAGTTAAACCTATGCAACTTATGAAGGTTAAAATCACCATGAAAGCAAGCAGGACCAGGCAGGTTGCCATTAAAAATCTGTGCAAGCCAGATAACTATAACCGAACTGCACACATATAGGGGAGCAAGAGTAACAGAATTCGGCTGCTGACGCCGCATGTCGCGGTATCAAACCCCGGCTCCATTTCCGATGGAGCAAAATGCTGTAGGCACGTGTGCTTCAGATTTGGGTGTACGTTAAAGAACCCCAAGTGGTCGAAGTTTCCAGTGCCCTCCACTACGGCGTCTCTCATAATCATATAGTGGTTTTCGGACGTGAACCCTACATATAAATAAAGAATAACAGAAATAAACTGCCAACGGAAAGTTGGGTGCATGTGCTATCTGTAAGTGCTTACACCTTACTACATACAGCATGCTCATTCCTTTTAAATACCGATATGAAAATAACTGCTCTATTAGGAATGTAAAGGTAAGGTAGAACTGAACGACTCTACAAAAAGTGACTTATTATG